>PVKC010044790.1:0-11524 GCA_004027635.1 Crocidura indochinensis | reverse complement strand
TGCTTTTGTAGGCTACTGAGCCAGCTATGGGCTTACAACCAGGATAAAAACAAAAAGGACCACGTAAGATTTGGCAATGTTGCCATCCATTTGTTCAGTAGGTTTGTTGAGTACCTACTGTGTGTTCTTGGCACACCTACAGTTGAAGGCACTGAAGGCAGAGTCAAGAAAACAACTAAAGTTTCCACCTTTCACTTGTCCTGCATCCATTAGAGCCTGGTTCAAATCCTCAGTCAATATATAATCTCTCAAACTCTGCCAGGAATCACCATGAACAAAGAGGCAGGAATGATACCCAAGTGCCACCCCCTAAGAAATACAAATAAAACAAAGCTCCCAACTTGGTCAAGCTCATAGTCTGACATTTTCTCTAAAGGGTCAGATATTAAATATTTCATGCTTTATGGTCCACATACTGCTTCTGCTGCATATTTTTGGGGATGGGGGGGGGAGACTTACAACCCTTTAAGAAAGTAGTATAGATTCTTAGCTCTGCTACACAAAGCTCAGGTTACTGAATGAATGTGCCCCTAGAGCCAGAGTTTTCCAGTCCCTGCTCTAGTGCAATTGTCCAATAGAAAAGCAATGAAAGTTACATAGACCATTTAAAAATTTAATAGCCGTGTTTATCAAACTAAAATCAAGTAAGGGGAAATGAATTTTAATGATAGTTTTATATAAGTCAATATATCCATTATATTATATTTCAACATATAATCTGCATTTAAAAAATCTGATACATTTTGTGCTTTGGGGGTTACTCAACTCCAACTTGCTGCTCTGTGAGTGATCATATAGCCAAGTGCAGCTTATGGCTGCCACATTGACAGAGTGCATGGGTAAAACGAGCCAAATTTTCACAGGGAGATGGGGGAGGGAAATAAAGTAGAAAAGTGTGACAGAACTCATAGTTGCTCTGAGCAATGAGAATTTTACTCAGCGTTCAGGGTAATGACAAATGTAGAGAAACTAATTGCAGAGTCGTTGAATCTTATCAGTGGGAAAGAACTAAGAAGCATGTACAGGGCAGGGGCTGCCCCAGCTTACTCACTGCCCTGTTAGAGAGCTCACTGCTTCTTCCAAAGTAGCTTGTTCTCCTAGATGTGGTCTCACATCTCACTCTTTCTTCTTTTTTTTTCTCACTCTTTCTTCTTTACTTTGCACCTCCAGTAAACATTTTTCATGTTGGACTGGAGTGGTGGTATAGCAGTTTGGACATTTGCTTTGCATGTTGCTGATCTCAGTTTAATCCTTGGCATCCTATATGGTCCCAAGCACTGCCAGAAAGAATTCCTGAGCACAGAACCAGGAGTAGCTACTGAACATTACTAGAGTGACCCCCCAAACCTATATATCTATATGTAGACACATAATATACATACATATATATTTTCTGCTAAATTCTTCAGTGCTTTCTTGTCACCATTAAAGTGAAGTTTAAGGGTCAGAGCATCAGAACAATAGCACAGCAGGTACGGCATTTACTTTGCATGTAGCCAACCTGAGTTCTATCCCCAGTATTCCCATGTGGTCTCCCAAGGCCACCAGAAGTCACCCCTGTGCACCACCAGATGTGACTCAAAAAAAGTGAAGTCCAGGGATCCCAGAGATGACCCAGAGGGTCATCCTTGAGTCAAGGATCTGCCTTGAGTCCAGAAAAATATTACAGAATCAAGGGTCTGCCTTGAGTCCAGAAAAATATTACAGGGGTTAAGGTACTTGCCTTGAACACAGCCTACCTTGGTTTGATCCTCAGCATCAAATATGGTCCCTTGCGCACTGCTAGAAGTGATCCCCAAGCAGTATTATGTCCCGAGCACTGCCAGGTGTGGCCCCAAACCCCCAGCATTACTGAGTGTGACCCATGAACAACACAACAAATACACAGGCTCATAGAAAGTGAGCTGAGAAGGAGTCTCCTCACATTTTATTGGCTGGAACAGGATTACACATTATCCTTGAGGCAATCATTCACAGGTAAGGAAATAGAATTGTTAGTAGATCATTCCATTCCCTTAGACTGAGGCCAGTCCCCCAAAGTGCATCACTGAGGAAGCTCAGGGTTGTTTCAGAAAGCCTGAGTGTCTCTTATATCTCCATATAGGCCTCCTACCTTCTGTCATCCAGCCTCCTGGGGACCACCAAAGGACACTCCTTTCTCTTTGAGGCTCCAGTAGGACTCAGGGTGCTGTGGGGCCATTCTCAACTTTACTTGGTCCTTAGCCTTTACAGTGCAGTGCTCAGGCCTAGCAGTGCTGGGCTCCACTAAGTCTGCTGGGAAAAGGTCGGGACCACGTGGTACCTAGTGTCGAATTCAGAGCCAGGCATGTGCTTGTCCCCTTTGAGTTGTACATAGTGCCTGTCTGTAGCTCTGAGCCTCTATACATGCTATCTCTTCTCTGCCTCTATCCAGCTACTCTCTCCTGTCTAAAATGTTGGTCGGTTCCAGCTTTTTGGAGCAAGTACCTGTTTCTGGGAGCTGACAGACCATCATGGACAACAGAGGCCACCATGCACTCACATGTGTGTGCGCAGCATGGACTACCTGGAGGAGGTGGAAGTGACCCCTGTTAAACAGACTGTATTTGGCACTTTCCCTGCTGAGTTTTGCTGGTCCTTGTCCCCTCGTAATTTATGCCCTCTGGCTCGGTGCTCTGTGCAGGGAAAGGGCAAGCCAGAGATATGGATTCAGTCTTGGATCTGCCTCTTACCTTGGGATGACCTTGAACAGGTCATGTGATTTCTCTGGAATGGAACAGATTTAAAGGGCAGGGGGGTGGTATAGATGGGATTGCTGGAGATGGTGCAGGGAGGCAAGCTCAATGATGTACCCCTTCTCCCACCCTATGCCTCTCTGGTTAAGGCAGGGTTGGTGATGCTGCAGAATCTGGCCTCAGCTGGGGGTGCTCAAGCAAGAATGGGGGGGGGGCTGGCAGGAAAAAGCAGGATTGAAATTCCATCAGGCTCTCCCCTCACTGCTCCCCAGAGCCCCCGCGCCTTTGTTCCATTTAATCAATATGTAATTAAACTGAAATCCCAGCTTAAGAATCTCCAACAGCGTTAAGACAAAGTTTTCTGACAGAGTGGGGGCTCCCAGGTCCTCCAGCTTTTAGCCCCTGAGCAGCTACTAGCCTCAAGGTCACCTTCTCCTGTCAGTCTGACCAAAGGAGACTAGAATCTTTAACATGGCTTGGGGCAGGGGTACAGTGAGCACTTGAGAGGAAAGAGCAAGATGTGCATCGTGAACTCCTACACACAATGAATCCTGAGTGCTGAGCACAGGATGCCGAAGAGAGAATTGGGTCTTCGGCCTGGCCTGGACCCTGTCTCCTCTTCTGAGCAGCCCAGGAATGACAGGCAGGAACCTCTTTACCCTCAAACAGCCCCTCATATGAGGTGCTGTTAATCAGTCCCTTTGAGGATAAGGAATCAGGGTGTCCTGCCAGTTGGTGGTAGAGTTGGGATATGAGCCCAGCACTTACTTACTCCTTGTTCTTCAACAGAGGCCTCAGGGAATTGTGATGCTGTGGGTCTGAGCACCAGGATCAACATAGCTTCCAGATCCCTCCAAAGCAGGCCCCTCACCTGCCTGCACAGCTCCTCATGTGCCCCTTCATCAACCATGAACGTGCTCTCAGACTAGAAGTCCAGCTCTTTGCGTGGGCATGTCTTTGTGTTCAGAGACACTTAAACCTGTCCTCTCAAACCAACACTGGCTGTTAGAACATGAGTAGAGCTGAATTTAAAAAGTGTCGTAGAGCCAGAGCAATAGTATGGCAAGTGGGGCTCTTCTCTTGCATGTAGCTGACCAGAGTTCAATCCCTGGCATCACATAGGTTCTCTCAAGCTCCATTAGGAGTGATCCCGTGTACAGAGCCATAAGTAAGCCTGAAACATCACTAGGCATGACCCAACCCTGCAGCCCCCTTTCCCAGAAATTTTGAGTTCCCACAGGTGAGACGGATTTAAAGACAGCTGTAACCAGTGCTTCCAAGTCTATTTCCCTGTATAATCAGCATTAAAAAAATCATTGAGCTTTTTTATATTCTTTTATGGCTCTAAATTTCTGGATCTGTTGTTTTCCATTCACAGACCATTTCATTTTGACAAGCCACATGGAGACACATATCAACTTCTCAGTGGCCATATATGATAAGTGATGTCATGATGCTGACATAGCTTGTAGTCAGTCACTTCCTAGGCTCTGTGCTAAGAAGATGGGGGCACTTCCAATTCACTTCAGCAAAGGGCCAAGTGTGCAGCTCCAGGGATACTTATATAGTCCCAGGTGCATCTCCACCTATGGGACCTTTCAGAAAGGAAGCCAGAGTTGAGAAATTGGGCTGAAGGGATCTGGGTAATTAGGGGAAACTGGGACACTTCACTCCAATCCCACCCTTGGCTCATTCTTCTTCCTGCTCTGAGACTTAGGAGCCTTCTTTGGGGCAAAGAAAGTCAAACCAGAGGGGAGTGGGAGCCCCAGGCCCAAATGAATGGAGGGCAGGCACCCCATTTCCAAACATGCAGTTTGCATGCAGCCGTCCCCTTATGATGGCCTGCACACCCTGGTGGAATAGCTGGTTCCTGCAGACCTGCACCAGTGGAGAGGGAGGAAACAGTTGACAGGGACCCAGATAGGTGGAAAGGTCCTGACACGGCACCACAGTCATCTCATGGCAATTCCAACCCCTGGCTCAGTCAGGAAGGAAATTTCCCCCATCACAGGGTGGACACTGGGGCCCCTAGGAGCTTTATCCAGAACCTCTGGGACTCTGTTCTTGAGGCCTTTAGCTCCTTAGAATTCTCATCATGTCTTAGAGTCCTTCCTAGTTTTGTAAAGACACTCAGAAGTGGAACACATCACCAGTCCCTCACAGTGTCTTGTGGGAAGGGGTCTTAAAGGTCTATAGGTACTTCCTTTCCTTTCCCTTTTACCTGACTGTCCCTTCTCTGGGAGGAATGTTGGCTAAAATTATTTTCTTCACCTCAGGGCCAACCCACAATTTTCCACATGGTCCATCACTAGGATCTATTTCCTTTGCACATTTCTGATGCACGTTTTGGGGCATATTGAAACCCTTGACCCTGTCATCTGTAATGTTCTGGTAAAACTCAGCTGTCACATATCCTTCACCCTGGGGCTGGCTGTGCTGTCTTCCCACTTCCATCCACACCCCCACTATCCTTCCTCTCAACCTTGGATCTCAATTCCAATTGCTTTGGGCAGGGAAGCAGCTGGGAATTTCTGTAGCTCCAGAAAACTGACCCTAACCCTGGAAAAGTCTTTCAAAAGGTTGATTGCTATGTGGGAGTCCTCAGCCTCTAGGAGCTAGTTGGTATGCTTTATTCTGAATTCAGATCTACTGATCCGAGGGAGCTGGGGCCTAGAGGGGGCAGAGAGTGACTGAAATACAGCCCAGTAAGGAGGTCAGTGTTGAAACAGAGGGCACTGGGTACAAAAGGTGACAATGGACCTGATCGATCCAAATTAAGCTGGTCACGGTGTGGTGCTTCTAGCCATATCTGTTCAGACTCTTCCTCTTAGACTAGAGGCCCAAGACAGCTGCATTGGGGCCAAGACAAACCCCTTTCCTAGGATGTCATTCCCTGACCTATGGTTTTTTCCTTCTGGCTTGTGCCAGCCTTTAAGGATGATCTACTGGCTGCGCAGGGAGAAAGGCCAAGTGGAGCTGGAAGAGGAGGGTAAGAAAATGTGAAAAGGTTCAGTTCCCAAGGGCCAGACATAAGAGCGAGGCTAGGTCAGAATGTGACAGTTAAGGTGATTAAAGACCCAGCCTCCACACCCCCAAATATGAGGACACTCCCATTAAGCTCACCCCATCACCAGGAGTAGATTTTGGGGTATCTACAAAACGTTTTTCCCCTGTGACAAAGGGACAGCAATACCACCCCTCCTCTGAGAGATCTGTGTGGCCTGGCACCCTATATATCTCTGCTCCCTACAGCCCTTCTCCAGCTCAGTCCACAAGCAGGATGAATCAGAAGCAGATGAATCAGAGAAGAGGAGGGAGAGATGGTGCAGGCAAAATCAGGATTCCATTAGCAGAAATATGGGAGACTCTGGGCATCCCCAGAACCATAGGATATTATCATGTCAGTTTAGGGGGATTAGGGGCTTTAGAAGTACCATCCAGATAATAACCAGTCTTCTGCCATAATTTTGTAAACCACAAAACTCCAATCATTCAGGTTCCATACCATAATTACATTATTTGTATTGAATTCTTATCTGGTCTGTATTATTCTCTTATTTTATTATTATTATTATTATTATTATTATTATTGCAGATGTTTTTTTGGTTTTGGGGCCATACCCGGCAGTGCTCAAGGGTTACTCCTGGCTGTCTGCTCAGAAATAGCTCCTGGCAGGCATGGGGGACCATATGGGACACCGGGATTCGAACCAACCACCTTTGGTCCTAGATTGGCTGCTTGCAAGGCAAGTGCCGCTGTGCTATCTCTCTGGGCTCTATTATTATTATTGTTATTATTATTATTATTATTATTATTATTATTTTGGTTTGGGGGTTACACTTGGCAGCATTTAGGGTTACTCCTGGTTCTGCACTCAGGAATCACTTCTGGTGAGGTCAGGGGACCATAATGTTGGGGATTGAACCTGGGTTGGCAATATTCTTTCTGACCGCTCTCTTTTTTTTTAATTATCTTTATTTAAACACCATGATTACAAATATGATTGTAGTTGTATGATTACAGTCATGTAAAGAACACCCCCCTTCACCAGTGCAAGATTCCCACAACCAATTTCCCAGATCTCCCTCCTCCCACCCTACCCACACCTGTACTTGAGACAGGCTTTCTATTTCCCTCATTCATTCACATTGTTATGATAGTTTTCAGTGTAGTTATTTCTCTAACTGCACTCATCACTCTATGTGGTGAGCTTCATGTCATGAGCTGCACCTACATGGGTAAATGGAGGGAAATAATGGTTGGGACTGAGGCAATACAAGATTAGAAATGAGCTTTGTAGGGCAGTATCAAGGTCACAATACAAGATGGATATTATGTATATATAAACTATATGTATATAATACTATCAATATATATTATACACGTGGGGGCACTAACCTCCGCCTGGTTTTTGAAATGGAGACCAGGAAGAAAAAATTTCCAGTGACTGTCCCAACATAAACCAGTGCTGCTACAGCCTTACTTCCTCCCAAAGCGCATTCCCATTAGTGTAGGGAGAGGTAGGGGGAAAGCCTGATGACCCCTATAGAGTCCACCTGAACTGGCACCCAGGGAAGGCCTGGAGTCCAGGGGAGACAGAGGGGGATGGCTGGGGGCCTGCCAAGCCTCCCAGCACTCCCCAGGCTGGGGAGAAGGCCTCCAGCATGGGGCCTCCCCTAACTCCATACCTGGCAAGAGCTGGCCTCCAGAATCAAAGAGGAAACTTGGAGCCAGATATCTGCCCGCACTCCTCCCCATACACCTCCCCACTGGAGTACGGAGGGTGGGGAGAAGCCTGAGGACTCCTAAGAGTCCACCTGAACCCACTTCTGGCCATCTGAGCCGGCACCCAGGGAAGGCCTGGATCTAACCTCTCTCTTAATCTTTAAATAAAGTAACTTTGGGGCCTGAGCATGATCAGGTATAGCCACCATAATAGTAGACAAATAAAACAGATAAATAGATAAATAAAAATTTTTTGGTATGTGATTCTGTGATATTGACTTCAGAGGTGCCTCCAATTATTTTACTCCATTGATAAAGAAATCAAAAACAAAAATAAACTAATGGAACTCCATCAAATTGAAAGTGATCTGCATTGTGAAGGGAATGAAGGTTAAAACAGAAAAATACTCCACTGAATGGAGGGAATATTTGCACATCATATAGCTTGTGGCCAAGGGTTAATATTTAAGATATACACAGCAGTCACAAATCTTAATCACAAAAAAATAAACACTCCTATCAAAAAACAGGATGAAGAGCTGAACAGACATTGCTCTGAAGAAGATACACAGATAGCCAAGAGGCATGCGATAAAATGTCCATCAGCACTGATAATCAGGGAAATGCAAATCAAAATGACAATGAGATATCACCTCACACCAACAGGAATGCCTATTTCTAAAAGGCCAGAAATACCAGAGCTGGTGGGGAGATGGACCAAAAAAAAAAAAAATCCCTCATTTCATGTTAGCTAGAATCTTCAGCCTCTGTAGAAAACAGGCTGGAGACTTCTCAAAAAATTAAAAATAGAACTGCCATATGATCCAGTGATTTCTCTTCTTGGCATCTATCCCAAGAACACAGAAACGTTAATTCAGAAAGATGTTTGCACACCTATGTTCATCACAGCACTATTTACAATAGCCAAGATCTGGAAACAACCCAGGAGCCAACTTGATCCAGATGAGAGGATAAAGGAACTGCAGTCTGTATACACAATGGAATACTACTCAGCTAGAGGAAAAGATGAAAGTTTGCATTTTGTTACCACTTGCATAACATTGAAAGGTGTCATGTTAAGTTAAATAAATCAGAAGACTAAGGACAAGCACAGTGATCTCACTCATATGTGGAGCATAAAGAAACAAAGTCAGGCAATTGGCAATGACCAATGAAAACAACGCTGCAATTCTGCCTAGTGGACTGAATGTTCTGGGTATGAGGAAGGAGTGATGAGAAGGGACCAGAAGAAGGATATTGGTACTCTGGTGGTGGGTGCAGTTCAGCCGCATTATGTGCCTAAAACACTGACATTGCAAGTATTGTAAACCATGTTATCTAAAGGAAGAAACATTTGTTGGGGCTCAAGTGGTGGTGCATAAGCTTTGTATGGAGAGGCTCCTAGTTTGATCACTTCCCCATCTTTCCTCCTATACCCCTTCTCCCCCAAGGCCCCTGCTCTGGGAGGAACTCGAACTGAGATAATGTTTCCCAACCCAGAGACAGCCCAGGATTTTCAACATGCTCCACCATTGGGACCTATTTCCTTTGAATGTTTCTGGTACACACTTTGGGGAACGTTCACTCTGGAAACGGGGCTATTCTATTTGGGAACCACACTCAAGGGCATATTCTTTGCTCCATGTTCAGGGATCACTCCTAATGAGTTCCCAAACAGGGGAAGAAGGAAATGGAGAAGATGGAGGATAAAATACAGAAAGAAGGGGATGGGGACACACATCCAGGTAGGTGCTAGGTTGTCACAAATAGTCATGGTGCTCATCCCTTGACTCGTTTATTCATTTTTTAAAAATCAGTTTTCAAAAAAGATAGTATGGTAATAATATCCAAATTCAATAAAGACAAAGGACAGGAGAACTGGTCCATGGAAGAAGCTTGCCACAAAAAGCTGGGAAGTGCAGTTAGGTCAGGGACCACTATGAGGGGGCCGGGCGGAGGCGCTGGAGATAAGTTGCCTGCGCTAACCTAGGACGGACTGCGGTTTGATCCCCCGGTTCCCCATATGGTCCCCCGTGCCTGCCAGGAGCGACTTCTGAGCGAATAGCCAGGATTAACCCCTGAGTGTCACCAGGTGTGACCCAAAAACCAAAAAAAAAAAAAAAAAAAAAAAGGGACCACTGTGAAAGTGATAGTTGGAAATGATCACTCTGGACAAGAACAGAAAGGTGCTGAAAGATGATAAAGTGATATGCATGATACTCCTTTAGTAACAATATTATAGACTAATGTTTAAAAGAAAAAAGGAAGAGAGAAAGAAGAAAAATTTCTACCACAGAGGCAGGCAAGGGGAGGGTGGGAGGGAAACTAGGGACATTGATGGTGGAAAATATGCACTGGTGAAGGGTATTGTACATTGTATGACTAAAAACTCTGTCATGAACAACTTTGTGACTGAGTGCCTCAAGGTGATTCAATGAAAGACTTTTTGTTTGTTTGTTTGTTTGTTTTTGGTTTTTGGATCACACCCGGCAGTGCTCAGGGGTTACTCCTGGCTCAGAAATCGCTCCTGGCAGGCTCAGGGGACCATATGGGATGCCAGGATTCGAACCACCTTTGCATGCAAGGCAAACACCTTACCTCCATGCTATCTCTCCACCCCTTTTTTTAATTAGTTTTATTTTGAAGAAGCCATTGACTATTTTTAATTATGGATATTTTTCTATAATTACTTTATTTCAAGACCATGTATTGCATATGCTCATAATACATATATTTCTGCCACTCATGCTCCAACACCAATCCCACCACCAATGTAAAATTCTCTCCTCCATTGACCCCAGATTCCAACCCATTCTCAAGCCTAACATGACAGGCATGGAATAATATATTTAATATCATTTGCTTATAGGTAAGCGGTAATTAAAAAATTCATTTTTAAATGAAAGTCACAAGAAAATTTGTGAAAGTTATTGCATCTTGCAATGAGGTCATTAAATCAGCATCAAAGGTTTCTATCATTTATTCATTCTTGTTTTCTCATGACAAACTGGGAGGGATTTGAGCTCATGGTCAAGTTTTTATTGTATGGTTGACAAAATTGAAGCCTGAGGGATAAGCAAGGACTTCCTAAGGAAGCACAGGAGGTCTGTGAGGATGTATACAATGGTAGTACCAACTGGGAAGGGGTTGCACGTACTCAAAGGAAAAGCCTGGGTGCAGGCAAGGGCATACATCAGTAGGTTAAACAAAATTTCTTTCTTCCCACTTTTATCTGCATCAGAGAAGATCCATCATTTCCTTTTCCTGTAATGATGTTGACCTGATTAAAAATTTTATTGGATTTAACAAAACAATTTCATATACCACATTCCCAGGGGGCCTCTGTTGGAGGAGGTGATTGCAAAGAGGGTGGGGAACAAGAGACTGGGGGCTAGCAGGAGAAGAGAATGACACAGGTTTAGAAATAGGTTCAGTTGGAAAGTATTTTATGTGCTGCTAAAAATGATTGGGTGGGAGGCCAGCCAGGGCTGAAGAGGATTAAAGTTCTCCCTTTTAAGTTGACTGCAGGAAGCTGCAAGATGGATCAGTGTTGTGGCCAGTCTGGAAATATATCAGACAAACTGGAATTAGGAAAGGACTTTTGGGGCTGGAGAGATAGCATGGAGGGTAGGGCATTTGCCTTGTGTGCAGAAGGATGGTGGTTCAAATCCCAGCATCCTATATGATCCCCCGAGCCTGCCAGGAGTGATTTCTGAGCATAGAGCCAGGAGTAATGCCTGAGTGCTGGCGGATGTGACCCAAAAATTTAAAAAAAAAAGAAAGAACTTTTGAGGGAGGGACAGAGAGAAGTGGGTCCACGGGCTGCAGAGGAGAGGGGTTCCTATAGACCCCATCCCACTCTATCCTGACATGCACTGGCCCCTGGCTAGGGTCACAGCAGCCAAGAGCAGGGGATAATGCTCATCACAGAGATGATCAGTCATGCGGCAGTCCACATGGCCCTAGTGATGACACAGCTTACATATGGGACCTCAGCTTCAGCTCACCAGACTGGGTTGACTCATGTGACACAGGGTGTCACTAAACCTCCAGGCCTTGGTTTCTCAAGAAGAGAGGGGATAAG
>PVKC010044789.1:0-11529 GCA_004027635.1 Crocidura indochinensis | reverse complement strand
ATTCTAAAACTTTGATACACAGGGTGTTCTATTTGTTTCTCACCACACACCCAATATAGAACCTGGTGCCTGGCAAAAGTTGGCAATTCATAACCATCTGACAGTAGCGTCAGCCCTGCGACTATGAAAACCCTTGATCTATGGAATATTGATTTTTGCAGAACTGCATATGCCTGCTGTCAATTTCTATTTGCTATTTGCAGGTTTGTTGACAGATGAATTATAGCCCTGTACCAGGTTAAAATCAGAATTTTGGGGTAGGGTTCAGTCTCTCTGTCCCTTATCCCTCTAATGAGTGGGAGAATAAGGATGCCATGAAGTCAGGGAAGCCCCTTTCAGTCACAGAGGCAGAACCAGCCAAGTGGGTTGGTCTTTGGGATCACAATTCTATGCCACTCATCCAGACTTGATGGGGGGGAGAGAGATCAACAACTATCTTCTTTAAATCACTGTTATTTTGCTTTTTCTCCCATTTGAACCGGAAACTAATCCTAAATGCCAAATTGTACTTTTCTAAAAATCCTCATTACTGAATACTCCTTGGTAGAAATTTATATTCAGAACTTGATATAGAATCTCACTGTTCCTCCTTTTACTTTTTTGATTTTCAGTAGTTTCTCTAATTATTGTAATAGGGGAGATCAGTTTCTGTCTTTGAATTGGGGGGTTTGTATCTGGAAGCGGGGGAAGGGACAGACTTTTCCTTTTTTTTTTGGCCTTAGCAGAGCTTTCTCTATCTTACCATTTGGTCTAAAAAAATTGCAAGGACTGTCTTTGGGGAGATTTCTTGTCCTATAGACCCAGCTGGAGACTGGATGAGCAGAGGTAGCATTGACAATTATCAGAAAATAGAAAATTTTAACTATATTAAAATTTTAATTATTTTTACAATTTTAGCTATTTTAACTATTTCCAGTCACCAAAATCATTTTTTTTCCCCTTGAAGAATCCAGGCATGTCTTTTGAGTAGTCTTTCTGCTTGACAGAGTTTTGTCTCACAAATCTTTGTGCTTTTTTGGAATCCACTCATGTTTTTACTTGTTTAGCAGGCGATTCTTCCTTGGGAACTATTTATTGCCACCAAGGTTTGCGGCACATCTAGTTCCACAGATAATAAATGGGTGTGTGTGCCCACAGCATAGCATAAATAGAGGAACTGTCTTGCAGCTTGTTTATTGTTAGACTGGTATGTAAGCAACGGAGCTTAAATCCTCAATTATATGTGCGGTGGAATCCAGAAACTTGAAAATAAGCCCTGCAGGGAGGTTGTAGTAGTTAGCGATTTCCTTTAAAGTAGTTCAGTTTTCAATGTAACATGAATGGAAATAGTATTTATTTGCATAAATCCCATAGTCATTTTTATTTCACTCTCTGGCTTCTCTGTCCTTTGAAATGTGGTTTCTTCAGTGTATTGAATACAGGTGCCCTGGTTAATAGGGAGCTGCATGATAATTGATAATCACTTGAATCACAGCTTTTAAATGCTGGCTTGCCTGGATACTAATCATTGATTGCTGTAGCCTGCAAATGTAGATTTTCTGCTTCCAGAAACACTGTACAAATAACAAACTTGGTCAGGGTCAGCTAAAGAATTCCCTGCCAGAGAATGGTCTGCAAAGCAAAACAAACAGGACATCCAAGGAAACCAAACCAATAAAATCCAAAATGTAGATAAATTTGAATCATTGAATCACCCTTGCAGAAACCTGGTGGATATAATAGGAGCAGACAGGGAATTTTCAAGTAAATCTCAGCAAACCCCCCCCCCCCCATGTAAACATTATGTGAATTTTGGGCAAGCTGCATAAACTTCTGAGCCTTAATTTCCCGTTTCAGTAAAATAAATAAAAATAATCATTTTGAATATGAAATGAAATGCTACATGTGAGAGTGCCTTGCAAACTTTAAAATATTTAAGTGTATATTTTATCAGTCAGTCAGAAAGTAGTGGTATATTCTTTCGGAGACTTCAAATACTGATTTTCTTGGCACTTTTGTGCTTTGTTGTTTTGGGGTCATACTCAGTGGTGCCCAGGGCTTAACTCCTGGCTCTGTACTCAGGATCATGCCTGGTAGGATGCTGGAGTGCAACCTGGGTCAGCTGAGTGCAAGGAAAGCACCCTACCTGCTGTACTATCTCTCTGGACCATACTGTGTGTTTTTCAGTGGCAGTAATGGTTAAGGATTTGCCAGAATTTTTATACAGTGCGCAAAACTGTATTCTATGGATAGAATGGATAGTGTTTCCCTACATTAGAGCTACTAACTTTGGGGGCTGGAAAGATCTTAACAGAGGTTTAGGTTCTTGCCTTGCATGTTACCTTTCCCAAGCAAAACCTGGCTGTTTTATGATCCCCTGGATCTGGAACTTTTGTATTTTACCAGGAAGCTCGTATATTACAAGGAGCATCTTGGCCTGGGTGAGGGACTAAAAAGGCACAATCCATCACAGGATTTTAATGAAGCTGTGTGTACCAACAACACAGAGAAAGAGGACCATAAGAGATTCTGTAAGAGCCAGAGCAATCGTACAATAGGTAGGGGGTTTGCCTTGCACTAGGCTGACCTAAGTTCCATCCAGCATCCCAAATGGTCCCTAGAACCTACCAGGAGTGAACCTGAGCACAAAGACAGCAATAAAGCAATAAGGCATGAGCACCACTGGTGTGGTTCCAAAACAAGCAAACAGACAAAAAAGATTCTTTAAAAGATTTTTGGACATAGTTATTTAAGCATTTTTGAGTCACAGGCATGTTTTTAAGAGCATTTTTCCATGAGAAAATACAGATGCCTTCATTAGTATGTGTAGCTCTTTTAGGTTTAATGAAAAATGTGCCTTCTGTTAGAGATAGCTTTGTTGCATGGCTGGTCTGTAAGTAGGGTTTTGATATTAGACAATAGGAAAGAAGCAACATGCTATTTAATTACCTAAAGCTTCATCTAGAGATTTGAAGCTCTCTGGGGATTTTCTCTGAGCACAAAAGTGGCTAATAGCAGGGCCAGGTATCAAGCCTAATGTTGCCAAGTATAGGTTAGTTGAGGTAGTAATTGTAGTAGAACCAAAGATGATGCTCTGAATCTTCTGATGAAACTCAGAAATGTCTGGGAAATAGTGTGAGAAAGAAAGAATGTGTGGTTTTACTTTGAGAAGAATGCAGAATACAACTGCTGATTAGCCAAATGATATATCAAGATTTCAGGGATGGAAAGAGATTGTGTTTATAATAAACATGTCATTTGTTTATTTTATTTGATAAACAGTTTTAGAAGAGGTTATGTCATTTTCATTGAGTTCAAATGAAGGAAAATAATTTTGAGGAGTTAAGTCTCTCTCTCTCTTTCTCTCTCTCACTCTCTCTCAATGAGATGGTATGCAGAGTTGGAATTTCAGGAAAGGGGGTCATGAATTTTTGTTGATGAAAACTGTCATGCTTGGTAGCTTTGAGGGGACTCCCTACAGAGAGATTTAATTCCAGGTTAAGTTTCCACAGCTGGCTGCGGTTGTTTGGATGATGATAACAATCAGGGATAGTTGGTTTTGTATTTGGAAAAAATGATGCCAGCCTGCCTGAAAGTTTGACTGGAAAGAAAGGCTACTGAGTCTGAGGTTCTGTTAGACTGTGTTGAGTACTTGACAAGAAATTCTGATTTCTCTGTATTGCATTACAATCCCAAGTCCCATTGAAATAGTGGTTAAATGAGGTTGCACTAATTTTTTTGTCGAGGACTAAGAAGTAACATATGTTGTTTACACGATGCTGGCTTTGTTTTATTCTTATGTTTGCATTAGAAATGAGTGATTTAGTCTCAGAGAAAGTGCTTGTGGGACTTTCTGCCAAAACCCAGTGCCAAAGATGAGTTTGATGATTTAAGTGCTCGATATTAATCTTTGACAAAAACCACATTAAGTTTTTTTTTAAACCTATATAATCTGAAAAACAACGTGCTCTAAATGGTGTGATATAGGAAAAATTGAGTTACTACATATGACTCCAATCATTGTAAAGATGACCTTGATTATGTAAAAAGGAAGAGATTTTTTTTTTACTTGCTTTGGTATTGGAGGAATGCAGATAAATATGTCTGTGATTCATACAAGTCTCCTTGTTTTTTGTTTTCTTTATTTTCCTTGAGTGGTATTTGCTGTGCAAGGGAAATAGTTTGCTGCATTGTAGTTCATCTCTGGGTTTTAATACTTAAATACTAAATAGCTGTAGAAAGTTGGTAATAAAAATAAAAATGATGATGTTCATAAGAAACTAACGTGTCTTAAGCACCTACTGTGAATCACAGTATGTTGGGCATTGCCTTTATTTTCAGAGAGTGTATTGTCTTAAGAAACCCTTAGATCTAAAAACATGGAATTACTTACTGTCCAATAAGGTAAGCACTGTAATAAAAATGAGGGAGAGGTTATGAACCTTGTCTGAGGCAGAAACCCTTCACCAAGGTGTAGGCATGGACTACTTTATGATGGATAGACTTATGCTGAATTGAGAAGATTTCATAAGGTAACTTATGCAGAGTTCTCAGTTCTTTATTGCTCAGAGAACAGTCATCACACACAAAAAATGTGTAAGGTTGGACAATAGGAATGGGTCAGGCATGAAAGAAGAAAGAAACTCAATACATTTTATTTATTTTTTATAAAAAGGTAGAAGCTAAATTGTTGTTATAACATGATTGGGAAGGGTCTTGTATAGGAGATTTCTGTGCATAAGCTTTATGTGGGAGCCACTGAGGGCTTATAGGAGACAAAGAGCTCATATATTTTATTCTTATTCACCACCAAGGTTATTTTGGTGGTGATCTTGGAGATGAATTCATGAAGATGGTAAGGAGGGTGAGCAAGGAAGCTGTTAGTATTGGTTTAGGTTAAATGGCATGAAGACTGGCTGGGGTGAAGAGGAGGAATGGGTTTTGAATGATGGTTTAGGAAATCTAGATGTGTGTCAGTCTCTATGGTATGAAAAGATATATCATTGCTCTGATTTTTTCATATGCCTTTTGACTTTTGTATTTCTTTTTTGAGGAGCTTTCTGTTAGTCTCGTCTCCTAATTTTTTGATGGGATTAGATGTTTTATTCTCGACAAGCTCTCCCTGTGCCTATGTATTTAGATATTAATCCCTTATCGGTGGGTGAATAGTTTCTCTCAATCCACAAACAGACTTTGTATTTTGGTCACTGTTTCCTTTGAGATGCAGAATCTTCTTAGTTTGATGTAATCCAGTTTGTTTATCTTTGCTTCCACTTGCTTAGCCAGTAGTGTTTCATCCTTGAAGATGCCCTTAGCTTCAGTATCATGGAAACTTCTGCCTATGTTTCCTCTATGAACAACTTTGTAATTGTGTATCTCAGATGATTCAATAAAAATTTTATTAAAAATCGGGGCTGGAAGATAGCACAGAGGTAGAGCATTTGCCTCGAATGTGGCTGATCCTGGAGAGACCCAGTTCAATTTTCGGCATCCCATATGATTTCCCAAGCCTTCCAGGCCTATTTCTAAGTACAGAGCCAGGAGTAATCCCTGAGAACTGCTGGGTGTGGCCCAAAAACCAATCACTCAATCAATAAAGTTTAAACAATTATTAAAAATAAAAGAAATCTTCTAGACTGGCAGCAGGTTAGGGTGGCAGTATGTGGAGAATGATTATAAGGTGCCCAGACTGGGTGTTGAGTCCAGTGTAACCATGCATATGATTTTCCAGGCTCTGTGGTAGTTGACATAGGTTTTAGGTGGTAGTGGGGTGAGGTGGAGAAAAGATCTGGTGTTTACCTTTGGGACCTGCAACTAGCTCTTTCAGCTTGTGGGCATGCAGTGTTGGTTGTTTTGTGGGGTTCTCTGAGTCAGAGAAAAGGCTGTGTGTTTTGCTTTTAGTTGGTCTCTAATTAAGCAGAATGAGCCAACTATATTTTTGCTGTTGACATAAAATTTATTCTACCTCATGATCTAAAGACAGAAGTCTCTGGTCAGTGAGAGAGGACAGGCAGGAAGGTGTTTTCCTTGAGTGTGGCTGACTAGGGCTATATCTCTGCCACCTCATATGGCTCCGTGAGCCTTGCCCAGAGATGATTTTTGAGCACAGAGGCAGGAATAAACCCTGAACACTACAGGGAATGAACCTAAAACACCCCCCCCCAAAAAAAAAGCCCCAGAAGTTTCTGCCTTTAAAAATCATGTTTTACCGAGGCTGGTAAGATAGCTTAACGGGTTTGAGTCATGTTTTGCATATAGGAATTCTGAGTACAATCCATGGGTACTATATAGTACCACAGAGATCTTTAAGGAGTAATCTCCAAACATCGTGCCAGCTGTAATGCCCAGTATTGATGAGTGTGAACCCCAAACAACAACAAAAAGACTTACTGAGCAACAACTCAGAACCTGTTACTGTGCTTTCAAGGTACCTATTGTTTAAAATATTTTACAGTTGAGGAATCAGCTGCTTATAGTAATTTGCCAATAGTGGTTAAAATTGAGTCGAACTGAGTACATAGTATATGCAAACATATTTGAATCTTTGAAAATTATAACTTTCATAGAAAATTAGTTGAAAGTTTCAGATCAAAACAAAAACATTTTATTCTATATATCAGAAGGTTAGAGTGGTTCTGATTTGCTCATACAGTCAGATTATGAAATTTTCTACCCATCTGATGAAAATAAAGCTTGACTTATGCATACTGTGATTTTTGGGATAATACTTCAAAAGCTCTCCAAGTCTTCAAAATGTAGTTTGAGTATCATTCAGAACTATAGAAGAGATATAAGTTATCTTGAAAACCTGTGCTGACATCAATAATGCCCTTTTCTTATATTGAAGCAACACTTGAAGTTCCTGTAGCTAAGTAAACAACAATTTTTCGCATATTTTTCTTTGTAAAGTAAATTTTCCCACGAACTTAGCACAAAACAGGAATATATACTCATCTTACTGAAGCAGAAGACCAAATCTTCACAAACTTTAGATGGTTTAGTCAATGATTTCCTACCTCTTTACAGAAAAAAAGTCAATATTTCTGATACAAAGGCATGATAGAATGCAGAAACCTGAAATGTTTTCTTTACTATATTTATTGTCAAATTAAAAAAAAAACTCAAGAGATAGACAAGAAAACAGCCTGCATAAAGATACACATGTGAATAGGTGGAAATATTTTCTGGGGGACAATTCCAAAGTGCAGTAAGCCCTAGAGCCCTTCCCAGAAATTCTCAGCTAATCTGGCCAGTGGTTCAATGCCAGGGCCTAGGAACCAGAGATTTTGGACTTTGTGGTGGTAGGATCATTTGGGTCATTAAAGGGATTTAAACCATTAAAGGGATTAAAGCCTTTTAAGGTTCATCCTGAGCCACACCTAGTGATACCTAGGATTGAACCAGTATTAGTTGTATGCAAGGTATATTGCTTAAACCCTGTACTATTTCTCTAGATCTTGCAAAGTAATTTAAACAGTTCCTACAATTATATTTAAGGAAGTAAATTTTTGTTACAGGGAGTGTACAGACAAAGGCTCAATAGTGAGATAGAACCTGTCTTCTTGTCTCATCCCAAATAGAAATGCCATAGCTGAAAACTGAAATAAGTAAACTGGAACATTTAGCTTTTGCATAGATTGAGGAAAGAATAAGAAAGAATCAGTGAACATGAAAACATTAAGAGCCAAGTAAAGAACACAAGGAAAAAAAGTGAAATAAATAAGAGAGCCTTATTCTTTGTAGAATTTAAAATGCATTATAAGGTATATATCATTGCTATTCCAAAAAGGAAACAAAACAAAACAAAACAAAACAAAAAATGGCTGGGTCAGAAAATTAGCAGAACTAAAAGAATCTCCAAATATTGTGAGAAACATCAATTTACAAATTCAAGAACGTTAGCAAACCACAAGTAGAGAAACCAAAGGAAAACTAAATAAAAATGATGAAGGTAAAAGCACAAAACAATCAGAGAAACACATTCCATTAGGAAGTACGAATTTTAAATCCAGTGATAAGAATGCTTGCTGACTTTTGTCAGAAATAATGTACAACAGTAGGTAATGGGAGTTACATATTTCTAAACTTTTATTTTTGGGCCACATCCAGTGGCACTCCGGGGGGTGGTTACTCCTGGTTCTGTGCTCAGGGGTCATTCTTTAGCAGTGCTCAGGGGACCATATGTGATGCCAAGGATTGAACAAATGTTGGCCACATGCAAGGTAAATGCCCTACCTGCTGAGCTTTCACTTTGGTCCCAGGAGTGACATTTTTTAAGTGCTAAAAGAAAAATAATATTTTAAGCCAGAACTCTATCAGAGAGACCTTAATGATAGAGGGCTTTTCTTACTAACTTAGGGAACCTCAGAGTTAAAGTTTAAAACTTTTTCTCTATTTTATTATTTCTCAGTAAATTTAAATCTGTGTAAAACATTAACATTCACCAATTTTAAAGCCTCTTTTGAACCATGCTATTTATTGGTAGTATTTCTCAGGAGCTTAATTTTATTTTTCAAAGTTTCTGGAAATTCTAAACTCCAGGGATGGAATTTGATAGAAACTATTCTTTATTTTCAGGATGGAGTGGTTTTGGGGAAATAATGAAAATGTGAAGTACTACATGCAGTGCTTTTTATGCCTTTTAATAACTCGTTTTTAGGATTAAGCAGGTTTGGGGTTGTTGCCAGGCAAAGTATTTTCCAGCAGGTCGAACTGTTCATTCTTGTGTCTTTAGACTTCAGATGTAGGTTAAGCTAGAACCCCTGGAGTTCTCGGCACATGTTATTTGCATGTAATAGTTATGAGAAATTTAGGTTTAGGGAAGAGACAGCTCACAGTCAACATGTTAGTATGTGGGTCGCAGAGAGAAAGAGCACTTCATTGGGCGTTTGCCTTGCACGCAGCTGATCTAGGATAGAGGGTCGTTTGAATCCAGGCATCACATGTGGTTCCCTGTGCCTGCCAGGGGCGATTTCTGAGTGCAGAACTAGGAGTAACCCCTGAGTGTCACCAGGTATGACCCAAAAACCAAAAACCAACCAACCAAACCAAACCAAACCAAACAAAAAACAACATGTTAGTAGGAGAGTCAGATTTTGACTGCTGGTCAGACCAATATTTACAGCAGTGCATTTCTACTTTGTGATGTGGGCTGAGATTTTAGACAGAGTATGTTGTCTCCCATTTTTTGCCTAGTATTTTTCCTGGTAAGCTGGAGAATTATTTGTAAATCCAAGAAGTGGAGCCAAAGTTTTTGTCTTTTTTAAAAGCTTTTATCTTCATTATTCATTTAAGATTTATCTTTTTCCGTCCAATGAACATCTGTAGCTACTTTGGAAAAAATAGATGAATGTACCGTAATTTTTGCTCTGTAAGACACACCTGACCATAAGACTCAAAGTTTTTATTTTTATTTATTTATTTATTTATTTATAAAATCTTTATTTAACCACCATGATTACCAGCATAATTGTAGTTGGGTTTCAGTCATAAACAGAACACCCCCCTTCACCTGTGCAACATTCTCACCACCAGTGCCCCATTTCCTTTCGAAGGAGATTGGGAAGAAGGGAGAGGACACATAATTGTTAGATGAGGCAAACAAGAGACATCAGGAGATGGCAGTTGGCTGGGAACAACCAGTCTGCAAGACCGTAGCATACACTGCATTAGTGTACAGATGGTTAAACACATTTACCTAATTTTTTACATCAAAAAATAGAAAAATTATTTTTTAAAATACTTTTTCATAAATATAAAAAATTAAAAATCTCCTGCACATAGGCTTCAGCTCTAGGTGGCATTCACTCCATATGACTCCCAGATATTTCCCCCTATCTTTGGGAAATAAAAATGGGCGTCTTCTGGTACGAAAAATACAGTATATGTTCTTCTCCATGAAAACATTTTTTATTGCTCATTTTCTTTCAAAAGTCGATCTCATTCTGGCACTGACCTTTTATCTTTGGGTCATAGTTTGTGGCTTTTGAAGTTTCCAAGAGCTCTTCAGCAATGATGTGGTTTGGCATTTTAAACAGTTAATCCAGTGACAAACTAGAATTTTGAAAGTAATTAGTGCCTGAATGAGCTCCTTAGGCCCCTCTTTTACTAAAAAAAAATCTTTCTGGGTATTTTGAGACATTTTCAAATTCTATTCCTCCTAGCTGAAGGATGCAGTTTACCTCCAAGATACTATTTTGTTGTTATTATTGTTATTATCATTATTATTGTCTTAACAGACAAGGCAACAGTGCAGTAAGGAAGCAAGACAGACCATATTAAATGGAATGAAAGGGACTGTCTCAATTAAAATTTAGTGTAATCATTTTGAGGCATGAATGTAAAAACTTAAATGAACCTTCCAGGCTACTAATTAAATGGATGCTAACTTCACCCCTCCCACCATGGAGATCCCATTCAGCAGAGGAGTCTAAAAGAGGGGCATTAATTAAAATTGGAATGATTAATTTTATTATGTGTGGGTCAGAATAAATTAACTCCAATGTCAGTATAAATTAACTCCACTGTTAATAATCCAATAGACCTGCTTGCCATGATTTGCCTAGTAATTGAAAGCTTTATCAGAGCTAAGAATTCTGAAAAGTCATTGTGTGTCTGTGTATTTGTGTCTGTGTGTGTAGGATGTCAAGGTTATAAAAATGTACAGTTTTTCAGGAAATGTCACTTATATTGCAATCTCTTATTTATGTTAGGATAGCCTTTGCTGTTTTTAAAGCAACATATTTATTTTTAATAATGAAAGTTGTTTCTCTTCACCTTTCTCCATGTCTTTGTCCCTTTCTTGCACAACTATGTAGGTGGAAATAAGTGAATAGCACTGGACTTGCCTGAGATTCAAAGAATTTTCATTTTTTTTTTTGTTTTGTTTTTGGGTCACACCCGGCAGCGTTCAGGGGTTACTCCTGGCTCCATGCTCAGAAATTGCTCCTGGCAGGCACGGGGGACCATATGGGGTACCAGGATTCGAACCGATGACCTTTTGCATGAAAGGCAAACACCTTACTTCCATGCTATCTCCCGGGCCCCAATTTTCATAATTTTTATTGCACTAAATGGCCTATTGAAAATTGTTACTGCATTTCTAATACAAATTGGATTATTCTAACATGAATATTTGGTTAGGTTGATATGACAGTGTAGGCAGGGGTAATTATTTTTCTAATTTTAGGGTCACACCTGGCAATACTCAGGGGTCACTTCTGGCTCTGTAGTCAAAAATAATACTTGGCAGTGCTTGGAAGACCATGTCTGATACCAGGGATTGAACTCTTAGGTTGGACAAGTGCAAGTCATGTACTATCTTTCTAGCCCCTGTTAGGATTTATTCTTTGTGTGTGTGTGTGTGTGTGTGTGTGTGTGTGTGTGTGTGTGTGTGTGTGTGGTTTTTGGGTCTCACCCAGTAGTGCTCAGGGGTTACTCCTGGCTCCATGCTCAGAAATTGCTCCTGGCAGGCACGGGGGCACTGAGATTTGAACCGATGACCTGTTGCATGAAAGGCAAACACCTTACCTCCATGCTATCTCCTGGGCC
>PVKC010044788.1:0-11534 GCA_004027635.1 Crocidura indochinensis | reverse complement strand
CGGAAAACAATTTTCAAATATTATATATTATTTACTTAAAATAAACTTATATGGTCCAAAAATCAAGATGCCGTCACAAGATTAAACAAAATTTAACATATTTTTCCATATCAGACTTTTGCCATAATGCCACAGTAATATATAAAAATGTGTTTAATGAATATAAAATACCATATGAAACTTACTTGAACAAAATATTATAATACCAAACTTCCAAGGAATACATTTTTTTAGAAAACACACCTCTACCACTCTAGACTTTAATCTGATGAACTTATTTAGTTCTTTATTCTTATTCACAACAGATGTTGGACTTAAGGATAAAGGACTATGTCTCACTGAAATTTTTAATACCATAAAATAAAACATATATCACATAGCGGGTCATAATATATTTCCCCCTTTTTGTAAACAGGAAGGATTTTTAAGGAACTGGACAGGAGTTGAAAGCAGAGAAAATAATGAGGCTGAATTTATTATTTTTAAGGAATTAATTGAGTTTTGTGAGAAGAAAAACCTCTGTATCTCATCCAACCCAAGGAAACATGGAGCTGAATGGGGAAATATTGAATCAGCTTTTGGCATACCCACAAAGTTGTAACAGAATAATCTAGTTCCTATTGGGGGCTTAGGCTGTTAATTATAAACCAGCCTTCTTTTGGTCAAATGCTTCCAAAAAGCTTATTCTTGCTTAGTAAAATTTTGTGCATGGTTTTATTTTAAAAGAATTTATTAACCATATAGCCATCTCTCTAACTTGTTAAATTTGACCAAAACATCAATTGTGTACTATGAATCTGATTTGATATTATTCCAGAAGCAATGCCAAAAAATAATTGTGAAAACTCTTGGTTTTCATTAAGATAAAATCCTTTAAATTTGGAGTCTAATCTAATTCTTTTATATTATAAATAAGCAGTCTTCAAATTTCTTAATAAACAATATGACTCAGGGTCTTCTGATCATAAATGACTCTTTGGTCACAATATTAAAAGTTTCATTTAAAAACAAGGCAATGTTTAAATAATTTAACATCTTTAATAACATCTTCCATACTTGATTTATTGGAGGAAATATGCATTATCTTATATTTGAGGTTGGGGAAAGATGTCGAATGAATAATAGCTCCTTATGTGTTTAATTTATTGAGTTCACTTCTCAAAAATTTAGACATTAAACTTAATATTTATAGATGGATAGAAAGTACAAAGGTTAAGACACTTTCTTGCATATGGCTGCCATAACCCTGGTTCAATTCCTCGTATCACATATTGTCTCTCAAGCACCACTGTCCTGAGCACAGAGCTAGGTGAAGCCCCAGAGAACTACCAGGTTTGATTACAAAATCAAAAATATAAATATATATTATATAAATATATAAAATGTAATGAATAGAGTTGTCAACCTTTCTAACAAGATACTGCTCGAGTATTGGTGTTAGGATATTGTATGCCTAAGAACTATTTATCAACAATTTTGGAAATCTAACTTAGCTCTTTAAATAAAAAGTAAAAATATATATAACAATTGAAAAGTTTACCTACATTAAAATATCTGACTCTCCAACAAGCACGGGCCCCGTAGGTTCCAATAACTATAACCGACTCATGTACTCACAAGGCAGTACAACAGTGACACCACTGGGCCAGATTCCACCCACTTCCTGAGTTTCAACGGTGTCAAAAGATATTTATAAGAAGCAGAAGCAGTGGAGAAGATTAGTATATTCTTATTAAATTAGACTTTTTAAGTTTGTGGTAGGGAGAACCTTCCAGCAATATTTTTATTTATATGGTGCTGATTTTCAGTGCTTCCCTTTAATGATCTTAGAAAAATAACCATATGAAAACCATAACTTATTTTTAAAAATGTCATTGCACCTGATACTCTTGGCAATCTCTCAAGTGATTAAACACGTCATCTTAATTTTAAATTTTCAAAAAAAATTAAAATAAAAAAAAAAAGCAAAACTGGAGAAAAAAAAGCTCCATAAAATTGAGGATTTCCTAGAGTTTACCCACTAGAGGGCATTAGAGTCCATCTTTCCGCTGCTTTCTCTATTACCCTCCCTACCCCTCTACCCCTCTTCATGTTTTCCACCTTCCTATTCAGGTAAAAATAACTCTTCAGAAAATGATCTCACTCATTTCCAAATAGCTAAAATTTTCTGTTAATAATTTAAAATGTAAATAGACATACTTGAATTCAAGTAGTATTTGAGATATATACTTTTCTAAATTTAAGACTGTGATATACTTGTTTCTAATAGAATTGACTCAGGGCTAAAGCCTAAGATGGACCACAGACTACATGCCTTGTATATGTCAGATCCTGGGTTCTATTCCTGGCACTAAAATTAATAATTATGTCCTTAGGGAATTTCTTAATTACATCTTCGATTTCCTCTGAAGTGATCGGCTGTTTAGGTTATCTAGATCTTCATTTTCCAGTCTCGGAAGCTGGTATTTTTCCAAGAATCTGTCGATTTCTACTGAGTTCTCTAGTCTAACTGAGTATAGTTGTTTATAATATGGCCTCATAATGTGTTGTATTTCTTGGGGTTCTGTTGTAATCTCTACCCTTTCATTTGTGATCCTATTAATTTGGGTGTTTTCCCTTTTTTTTTTTTTTTTGTGAGTCTTGCCAGTGGTTTGTCTATGTTGTTTATTTTTTCAAAAACCCAATTCCTTGACTCATTGATTTTTGTATTGTTTTCTTAGTTTCTATATTGTTTACTTCTGGTCTGTTTTTTATTATTTCTTGACATCTGGTTATGGTTGGAATTCTTTGCTGTAGTTGTTCCAGTTCCTTAAGGTGATCCTTTAAATTGTTGATTTTGTCATTTTCTTCTTTTCTGATATAAGCCTGTATTGCTATGAGTTTCACCCTAATTACTGCTTTTGCTTCAGTTTTTTAAATCATTTTTCTTTATCCATATGTGAGCACATATATTTTTATTTCTATTCTTATCGTTTTGGGGTGCGTAACTTGTTTCTCTGCTCTTCTTTTTCCTCCCCCAAATACGCCAGCAATGTAATGAAACATCATTTCTTTCTGCAAAGGCACACTAAAAAAAGGGGAAATCTCACGTATATAAACAAGCTCTTATCTACTAGGGATAAGAACTCATACTTATTTACAATACAGGGGAATCTCCCACCTTGAAAATATGTCATGTGGATCCAACTTAGACTCCAGGAGACTAGACACCGACTGTCCAGCCTTGAACCCTGAATCCCAGACAGAAATGACACAGTTCCGTACAACAGCTACAGGAACCAAATCCCATCTGGGACATCCTGAATCCTGCTCAAACACCAATATGTACCAGCTCTAATAGGATATCCTGACAACGAGGAAATTAGGAACAAATGGACATAAGAGCAGGGTATCCTACCTCACCAACTAACGACAAGACAACATCAGAAGACTTGTCACACTTTGGGCTGTGTAAAAGCCAAGAACGTGATCTACAGATGACTGGCGGATAGAATTATGGCCGGGCAGCATGTAATATGGGACCAGCAAGAAAGCCCTAGTCTAGGGTTTGTTCTACGACCTGCACAACAACCATGGTCTCCTATCCCAGAGACCTGACTGAGACAATTGCAACTGAATGGGTCTTCTGGAAACAGCAAAAGACGATATCCCAGGCTCCACCTGAGGTTCAACACAAGGGCCAAGACCACCAACCGCAGAAGACAGATTAAAATGACACTGAGGAAACAGAACTTCTAAAATCACGAAGAAAGACTTCATCGTAAGTTCTACACCTTGACTTGTGCAGAGACTGAGAGATCTAGATATAGAGGTCTGATTTTTATCATCCAGATCGGAGCAGAAGTCTTCCATACAACACAAAAACACCAAGGGGAGAGTAAATGAACTTAAAAGGAGTCTATAGATCCCATGACAATATATTCCAAGGGATTCCCTTTTCGAATGACCCCAATTTTTACTGTGTCTATGCAGGAGGGGGAAAGGGGGGGGACGGAGAGATAGCATGGA
Source organism: Crocidura indochinensis (assembly GCA_004027635.1). Classification (NCBI taxonomy): domain Eukaryota; kingdom Metazoa; phylum Chordata; class Mammalia; order Eulipotyphla; family Soricidae; genus Crocidura; species Crocidura indochinensis. The sequence goes on along the minus strand of PVKC010044788.1, from coordinate 7,526 downwards.
GTTAAGGCATTCGCCTTTCATGCAGAAGGTAATCAGTTCAAATCCCGGCATCCCATTTGGTACCCTCTGCCTGCCAGGAGCAATTTTTGAGCATGGAGCCATGAGTCTCCCCTGAATACTGCCGGGTGTGACCCAAAAACCACGAGAGAGAGAGAGAGAGAGAGAGAGAGAGAGAGAGAGAGAGAGAGAGAGAGAGAAAGCACAAAATAATCTGTTTTTTTTTCTTTTTCTCTCTTCTCTTATCTAGTTTTTGTCGACTTCTTTGTTTTGGTGTAGATATTTAAGTAGTTGTACACTTTTTAATTTATATTTTTACTTTTTCTTCATTTCTCTTCACCCTTTTTGGCTCTGTCATGTTTTTTATCTCAAGACCATGGCAATTATGTGGTGCATATCTTTATTGCTGCAGTGCTCACTGGATATCTTATTTGATACTTCTTTTTGAACTGTTGTAGTGTTTCACCTTTTATTTTCCCCTTAGTCTTTCAAACCGAGGATGAGAGCCTCTAGGACTCTACCCATTGTTGGCGTAGTTGATTTTTACCCCATTTTATTATTTTACTGTTCCTCAAACAAAACCACATAACTCGAACTATCTAGTCCTGCCTCCCAATTAGAGGGAGAGGTAATGGAGGTACCAAGACAAACAGTTATAAGATCACTAAATAATAAACTAGACACAGAAGGGGCCACTCAATCTAGAAGCCCCTGAGGTGAGGGTGGAGAATAGGGGAGGTAGGATGGGAACGGAGGTGGAGGGAGGACAATTCGGTTATGGGAATTCCCCTGATTCAATGTTAACATGTACCTGGAATATTACTGTGAACGATATGTAAGCCACTATGATTAAAATAAAAATTATATTAAAAATTAATAATTATGATTATTATTGTTATTTTCATTTTTGAAGTAAATGTTGGGGTCATAAAGAAATGCATACTCAGTTTTTTCTCCTATGTTTACTGAGAAAAATAATGCCAACCAATCCATTAATTAACTCTTCAGTAAGATTCTTAAAGTCTCTTATGCCTGAAAAGCTAACAAAAAATGGCAAATATAAATGATAAAATCAAACTCTTTGTATTTAAATGAATAATCATATATGAATATAGTTATATTGAAGAAGAGTAATTTTAATTGATATTATTACAACAAACTCCTAAAATATGGAATAGAAAAATACCCTTTAAAAATAATTTGGGGGACTGGAGAGATAGCATGGAGATAAGTCATTTGCCTTGCATGCAGAAGAATGGTGATTCGAATCCTGGCATCCCATATGGTCCCCCAAGTCTGTCAGGAGTGATTTCTGAGTGCAGAGCTAGCTAGGAGTAACCCCTAAGCGTTGCTGGTTGTGACACCCCCCAAAAAAATAATAATTTTGAGCTACACTCTGTTGTACTCAAGTCTTACTCCTCCTGGCTCTGTGCTTAGAGATCATTCCTTGCAGGATTCAGGGAACCATAAGCAATGCTAAGGACCTAGCCAGGTAGCTGCTTGCAAGGAAAGAATACTATTCCTTGCTTGTACTATCTCTTCAGCTTGAAAAATTGCTTTCTAAAATAATTATTTTTCAGTTGCTTTTTCTTTAAATGCAAGATTTGGTTAAACTTTAAACATTAATTATGTGAATACTTATTTAGGTCTATTCAGTAAATAGTTATATAGAATACACAATTAATTAAAGTTAAAGCAATTTTCTAGTTTCTTCGAGTAACAGTGACTATTAACTGAAGTCATCATTATGATGTGCATATGATTTCCTTTGAATGAAGATAAAGTAGACTTAGCTGGTATCTTTGAGTTTGAAACAAATTTACTGTAACTGTATTCAGGATTGGTGACTTTGGTTGTAGAATCTCATGATATAGAGGAATATTTTTAGACAAATTGTTGATTTTACAGAAAATTCTGTTGTTTATGATGAGGCTGCCCCCTAGACTTCTGCATTAACTATTCCAAAAGACATTGTGGCCATAAATTAGATAATGTGCTTCATAAATTATAACAGTCATTGAGCATATCTAAATTGTAAATACTATACTGGGAACTCTTTTTTTTTTTATTTATTTTCTGGGAGGTGGGTCACACCCAGTGGTACTCAGTGCTTACTTCTGACTCTCCTTAGCAGTCACTCCTGGCAGTGCTCATGGGACTACATGTGGTGCCAGAGATTGAACCAGGATTGGCCATGTGCAGGCCAAATGCCTTAACCTCCTGTATTATTTCAGGTCCTCTAATGGTGGATTTCTATGCAAAAATTAAGTTTAGTATAAGCAAACTGCATTATCTTTAGAGGGGAGTCAATTTGGGGAAGGGGTCACACCTGGCAGCACTCAGGGGTCACTCCTAGTTCCACACTCAGAAATTGCTCCTGGAAGGCTCAGAGGACCATATGGGATGCCAGGATTTGAACCACCAACTTTCTGCACGCAAGGCAAATGACTTACCTCCATGTTATCTCTCCGGCCCCTAGAGAAGTCAATTTTAAGTGTATGTGATGAATTATCTTCAATTCTATGTACATTGTTTCCAAAATTTTATTTGGTAATTCCTAAAAAGAGTTTTGATGTTCTAACCCTTCTATATAAAGTCACTTCAAAGAGCTGCAAGAGATTTAATTATGGATAAGACTAAGGGCTTGGAGCAGGTTGTCTTACCTCACCACCTAACGATAAGATGAAATCAGAAGACACATCATCCTTTAATCTGTGCAAAGCCAAGATCGATAACTACAGAAGACTGACTCTGACAACCATGACTAGACAGAAACTATCCTGGGATCAATAAAAAAGACCCTAGTCGAGGCTTTGCCTACGACTTGTACAACAACCAAGATATCTAATTCCAGAATTCTGGCTGAGACAACTGCAACTGAGCAGAAATTCTGGAAACATAATGAAAGACTATCCTAGGCTTCGTCCTAGGATTGGTGCAAAAACCAAGACCACCAACTACAGAAGACTAATTAAAACAACAGTGATGGAACAGAACTTCTAGAAATGTAAAGAAAAACTCCATCCTAGGCTCCATCCTATGACGTGGGCAAATACCAAGATCTCTAGTTACAGAGGCCTGATTTTATCATTCACGACTGAGCGAAAAGTTTCCTAACATCATAAAAGAACCTCAGAGAGAGAATAAGAACAAGTTTGGAGCCTGTAGTTATTCCCATGACAGTATACTTCAAGGGCAGAGGAACCCTGTATCTCTTAGGCCAAGGGAATTCCCTTTCTAATCTCCCCTATATTTACTGTGCCTATGCAAAAAAAAAAAAAAGAAAAGAAAAGAAAAGAAAAGAAGAAGCACAAATTTTTGTTGTTGTTGTTGTTGTTGATTAGTTTATGTACGTTTGTGTGTGTGCTTTTTTTTTGTTTTTATCTCAGGACCATGGTTATTGTTTGGTTGTTGTCTTATTTGCTGTGGTGTTTTGGGGGTCTTTTGTTTAATATTTTTTGTATTGTTATGTTTTTCTTCCTTTTTCTCTTCTCTTAAATTGATATTTATAGCCTTTGGAAGGACTCCTGTTTGTTTGCTTGTTTGATTTTTGACCCCTTTTTTGTTCTTCCTTTCCTTCTAACAGAACCTCATACCTATCTTGAACCATCTTGTTCCACCTCACAAATTGAGGGAGAAATAATGGAAAGTACCAAGACCAAACAGTCGTATGAACATTGAGTAGAAATAAAAAAAATGATCAGACTTAAACACCAAATCCAAAGCCAAAGACAACAGAATCGATCCCAATCTACATAAGTTAGGCACAGAGGAGACGACTTATTCTAGCAGCCTGGGAGGCAAAAAAGGAGGATATGGGACGCATGCTTCGAACAGGGGTGGAGGGAGGACAACATTGGTGGTGGAAATGCTCCTGATTCAATGTCATTATGTACCTTAAATATTTCTGTGAAAGATTTGTAATTCACTGTGGTCAAAATAAAAATTATTTTAAAAAAATAAATAAAATAGACAAAAAAAGACTAAGGACTTGGCAAACAACTTCCCTCAAAAAGACTTTGTATGAAGTATTTTCTCTTTTTGTTTGGGTTGTAGGTTCACATCCATCAGTGCTGATAGGCTACTCCTGATGGATTGTAGACTGGATTGTACCCAAGGTTCCTGCATGCAAAGCATGCTCTCCAGTCCATTGAGCTTGAGCTCTCTCCCTAGCCTGCAGTGAGAATATTTTAGAACAAAATTGCTCTGGCTCAATTTAATGTTCTTCTTAAAATGTAAGTTTATTATTACTCGTGCAGTGGTTTCATTTATGATCTTCCTTGTAAACTATAAAGATGTAATTTTTAAGAAGACAGTGAGTCATACCAAAGCAATCCAATAAAAAGTATATTGGGAAGAGACTCCCTGGGAGACAACCACAATACATTCTCACAGTATTTTTTGTTTTTTAAAAAAATCAAATTAATTTTAAATAAGTTATCCCTTAGAGCAGGATAAAAAAAAAGTTCTTGGACCTTGTGGCACACAGAGTATTAGAATATTAAATATGAAGACCTGTGTTTTATAAAATGGCATCTCCAGAAATAGAAATTAATTTATCTTATAAATATTTTTATTTGAATAAGATAGTTTTATTTGGCATGGTTTCCTGAAAAGTGTTCTAGGGAGTAGGGGGAGGGAACCTCTAGATAAATTTTTGCTCAAATAAGATCATTACTAATGCTGAGCTGGATAGAGATTGACCTTAGTTCACCCAGCGTTCAGTCTTTCAGCTAACATTCCAAGTTAGCTAACTTTCACCAAGATTTCCTCTGTTGGACTTGAGGCCCAGCCTGCCCTGGAGAGTATATTAGTTAATCCCCTCCCCTGTATGATGTAGTGTATGTTTGCCTGCTTCTGTTATACAAAGCATTCTTTCTGGGAGGCCTCCAGCATGTTCACTTTTTTGCATAAGACAATTTCACTATTCAACCAGTATTGACTCTACACTTAATGATGCCTTGATTCACTTCTATAAATTATGAAATGCAATACTCATTTATAATTTTTACAGAAGAGACCTTGGGGCCATTCTCAGAAATACTTTGCCACATTGGTGGGACAAATCAATGCTATATAAAATTCAAAACTTAGAATACTCAGGTAATAGGAATTCTTCATTATGTAGATGAAGATGATAAATAAAATTAATTAAGAATTAGACTAGGGGCGAGGGAGGGGGCGGGAATAAAAAAGAATCAGTCTAGGGAGGAGCCATAGCACAGCGGGCAGAGTATTTGCTTTGCATGCAACCAACACAGGACTGACCCACGTTCTATCCCTGGCATCCCATATGGTCCCCTGAGCCTGTCAGGAGTGATTTCTGAGCGCAAATTCAGGAGTAACCCCTGAGCACCACAGGATTTGACCCCAAAACAAAACAACAACAATAAAAATAATTAGTCTAGATTCACATAGTTTAAACAGAGACAGAATAAAAGCACCATCTTTAACTGCGCTTAATATAGTGTGGGAGAGGATGGGATTGTACATGAGTTTGGTGGACACTCTGGTGGAGGCTGTGTTATTATCATTGTGTGCATGGATCCCTATAATAATAAATCATGCTACCATAAAAAATTCCCTCACAAAAAATACAAAATGTTTGAGGGTTAAGGGGAAGCTGCTATTGACAGCTACTGGGTAAGAGAAGATCACACCACTCACTGCTCAGGTCCTTACTCCTGGTACTGTGCTCAGTGGTCAACTTTGGGGAGATCATATGTAGTACTGGGGATTAAACCTAGCCTAAATATCTTTAATCTACTATCTCTCAGACTCAAGCCATATAATTTGAGTTCAGACCCACTCTTGCTTTTATGAAAAATTTAGGCATAACTGGTTGCATTCCAAGGAGAAACAATATGGTATATGTTTGATTAACTGTGATTGTGGAAACACAAGTCAATTCAAAGGTTTCTTGCTGCTCAGTTTGGACAATCACATGAATACCATGAAACCCTGACAAATCTTGCACCTCTGAAATTTACTTTGCCTTAACCACACATTATAACTCAGAATGCAGCTATTCTGCTAAAATCTTTAAAGGAGAAGGTTATACATGATTCGTGCCTATTAAGTACCAGTGATACAGCAGCTATTTTATAGAGCAGCAGAACAAGTTTCAGCAAACCTGATCTTTATCTGCTTCAGCTGCAAAGGCCAGTTGCATTTTAATCTCAGTTATATAAATGATTGTTTTGAGTGCAAGCTGGCACATCTCTAGAAGATTTCTTTTACTTCCTTTGATGCCCTTTAATTCATTTTTTGAAGCAATGGGCAAATTGAGCTGCATTAAATATAGGAAAAGATATAGATTTCACTACTGACTAGTTGACTTGATGTTGGTTTTGGTGAAGGAAAAAGACAGTCAAATCCCTCACTTCTTGTGGGGTAAAGAGGTCCCAAGAAGTGTTCAGGGAGATGATATTCACTCTGCTATGAGACCCTGGCAGTTCAATACTCAGAGCTGAGAGTGTGACATAAGATATATCCCTTATTTCAGGCTTCAAGGAGGCATAACTTTTCATCAATAAAGTATCTCAAATCTAAATATATATCTTAATACATGTATCTCAAATCTAAATATATATCTTAATACATTTTGGACAAAAATGTGCATCACTCATTCTCAATATCTTCCACTGAGGGGAGTGTGCATTTTCCACTCTCCCAAACCAAAAACCAGTGAGTGAACTAACTAGGTTAGTCTACTAATCTTAATGGACTTACCAAATAATTGTATGTATTAGAATTTTCCGTATATAAAATTACATAAATCACAAGAATCCTTTTGTGCCATCCTCCCCTCTGCCTGCCCTTAAGAAGACATTTTAATTCTCTCTCTCTCTCTCTCTCTCTCTCTCTCTCTCTCTCTCTCTCTCTCTCTCTCTCATTCTCTCTCCCGTTTTTCCTTTTTTAGACACTGTCGTTAGCATTATTGTTTTTGTTTTTGTTTTTTGGGCCACACCCGGTGACGCTCAGGGGTTACTCCTGGCTATTCGCTCAGAAGTCGCTCCTGGCAGGCACGGGGACCATATGGGGAACCGGGGGATCGAACCACTGTCCATCCTAGGTTAGCGCAGTCACCTTATCTCCAGCACCACCGCCCGGCCCCATGCATTATTGTTAATGAACAAAATCATTATCTTTAATATCTTCAATATCTTTAATATCTTCAATATATCACAGTATCTCCTTTCAGACCCAAGTCTTATCCAGAGTAGTCAATTTAACTATTATTATTATAGTGGCCCCTTCTTTATCCTAACTGCACTGCTATATTACTTGTGGCAAGTTTCCTACCATGGACTGGTCCTTCTAGACCTCATCTCTATTGTCTCTGGATATTATTGCCATACTCTATATTCTTATATCTCACAAATGAGTGAGATCATTTATATCTATTTTTCTCTCTCTGAGTCATTTTACTCAACATAATATTCTCTACCTCCATCATATACAAGCAAATTCCATGACTTCATTTTTCCTAACTGCTGCATGATATTCTATTGTGTAGCTGTACCACT
>PVKC010044787.1:0-11527 GCA_004027635.1 Crocidura indochinensis | reverse complement strand
TTCAATTATCACCTCTTGACACTCTTACTGATGGAATTTGGAAGCCCCTTTAGACATATGGGATAGCATGGTGATGAGGTCACCATCCTACCTTATAAAAGGCACCTCCCAGAGAGCTGGCAAGGGTTCCCCTGACCTGGCTTTTGACCCCCCCCATAGTTCTAGAGGGGGCTCTGAGAGACCCTTACCCTTAGGACCTCACAAGAGACAAGGGTTTGTCCATACCTGCCCAACCCCTGCATGTCCCTCCTACCACCAAACCCTCTGTATCCCTATAAGATTCAGTCCCATCCTTGCTGAGGGGGAACCACTCTGTCCCTGCATGCTGGTTTCTGCCCTGAACAGATTGATTCCCCCCCCCCATTTTCAGAAATCTCTTAGATGAGAGACACACATGGTCCTTCCATCATGATAGTATTGGAGATGGAAGGCTTTGGGGACTGCAGTGGACGAGTTCTTCCTCTTTGCACCTAGATGGCTCGTGGTGACCGGCACTGCCTGTCCCTTCCCTCTGATTAATTATTTTGTCTCTATCAGGTTGTCTTTGCCGAAGACTTTCTTTTCAAACCTCAGAAAAGGTCAATCAGATGGGAGAGGCAGAGAATCACTCAGTGTAGAACAAGAGGAGGAGGGTGAGGGAGTGACTTTCTCCCCTGTGGGACAGAGCTGGGGGCCCGAGAGAAACCAGGGATACACTGAGTTTCAGAAGGTGTGAAGGACCAGGAGCAAATGGGGCACAAGGGTGGACCCCCAAGATCAGGACCTTCCTTCATGTGTGCTGACTCCAGGACACAGCCCCAGGGATGGAAGAAATGCAGGAGACTGGTGAGTTATTGAAGACTGCTGTGTCTGGGCCTGATCCTTCCATCCAGGGGCGTCCCCCAGTTCCTCAGTTCTCTGAGGGCCTTCCAATTGGAAAGGCTCACCTCTGCATGGTCATAATCATGTACCAGCAAACTGGTGGCCTGGTCCTTCTGTAGACAAATGGTCATCCCCACTTTCCAGCATTCTGCAGTATCTCTGGGCCTGCCAGGCAACCCAGCTCCCTTGCACACTCATGGGGAAAGGAGAGAGGATAAGTCCTCATGCTTGAACCCAAACAGAAGGGCTGTCTGCCTACCAGGATCTGAGAGAACTCATTCTGAGGACTCTAATTCCTCCAAAGTTCCACCTCCAGAACACACTTCCCCAGTGAAAAAGACTATCTATTGCACTGGAGTACAGGGCACAATGACCTGCAAGTGCCCTGAGTACAGAGCTCAAGGAACTGGGTAGACCCCCAAGAATGATGGACAGAGGCCCAGACCTCACCTGCTTTCTGGAATTCTGGGCCCCACCTGCTCCCTCCCAGCTACCCAGAAACCTATGGTATGACAGGGACATGGACACTACATGTGGTCTGGGTCACACAGGTCAGGGACTATAGAGGCTCTGAGTGCATGAAGCTAGAGACCACCCCACATGATGTCCCCTTGGAGACTTTCTGTTTTCCCTCTGCAGAGTCCCCTGTAGAAGCACAGGGGAGCTGGGCCTGCATTATGGATACCAGCTGTCCTTGTTTCACTAGAGATGACCTTTGGGGAAGAAGAGAAGGAGGGGGAGGTTTTGTAGGATTTGCTTTCTGCTCCAATAAAGGCAAACAAAGCCTGATCTGGAGGGACGAGACCCCCTGAAATGACACTCACAATGAAAACAGGAGAGAGCTAATTACCCCGTGCAGCATCCCATTTAGATATAATTCTACAGGCAATTAGTATTCTGCATAATTGTACAATTAATGAACATATAAATTAAATTCATAGTTTCTTTCTACCACTAAACGACTGATTTGAATCGCCGCTATGGAGAAAGGGTGGAGGGAGGGGGCATTCTCACCTGGACACACCTTCCTTGCCACGACACAAACAGTGGCTCCGTGATGGCCCTGCCACCTTCCAGGGCTGGTGACTAAATCCTTCTGTTACCTGGAAGGGTCATAGTTTTACTCACCAGGACTATACCATGCTTCTTGAAAGATCCTACAGCCTTAGCAAAGCTGGTACCAATATGAAGGAACAGAACTGCAAGGGGCAGATGCCTGTGTGGGAATGGGGACAGGTCAGCGTGGGGTGAGTCAGGGTAAGGATAAGTCATGGTGGGAAAGGTCAGAGTTGCATTTTTTTGGGGACAGGAAGTGGTCAGTGTGGGCGGGTGGGTATAGTCAGGGAGTAGCGTGAGGGTAGAGCTGGTTGTCATAGGTAGACTGTGAGTAGACCATGGGGCTCCTAGTATGGGAGCCAGAAGAGAATGTCATGGCAGCCCAGGGCTCAGTGTGCATACCTGTGTATATATATATATACACACATGTCATGCATGTGTACATGACTACGTATATCAGGGCCTGCAGGATATGTACAAAGTAATACTAACCCTTGGGTCCTGCTGATATTAGACTCAAAAGTTCAGGGAGAGTGAACAGCAACAAGTGATGGATGCCAAGTGATGGGTTGGCAGAGCAGGGCAGGATGGAGGTGGGAATAGGCTGTGGCTATGAGTGACCCATGATCAGGGCTTGTGGGTGGGAGTGACTCACTTATAGGGACAGAGTGGGGGCACTGGAAGGGAAGGGATATTCCTCTGTAGCTGGGCAGGGATGGGATATGCCCCGTCAGGTGCCAAGCAGCCCTCCTGGGAAGACCTTCATTCATTCTGTGCTGTTCTGGATTTTACCTAAAACAAAGATCATCTATGGTTCCTTTGTATGTTTGTTTACAACTTAGATTGTCTCCCAAACAGAGATGGTTTTTCTTGTAAACCTGGGCGGGACTGACTCAGGACTGCCTGAGCTTTCTGTCCTTCCACTGTCCTTACTGTCCCACCCAGGGGTGGTCTCTGGACTCAAGAAAAATGGCTCTTCTGTCAGGTAGCTTGCTTGAGATATGAGGTAGAAGACTGCCAGACTACATATGTTTCACCTCAGCTTGGTTTGGATTATTTCATGCATGACCCTGATTCAGATTCATTCACTTGGGACTGGAGATAAGGCGCTTGAGGTGATTTTGCACAAATTACCACTGAGACCTTGAGTAGAAGAGCCAGGACCACACTTCACCCCTTTGGTCTTGCACCTCCCTTTCCCAAGAGCAAATAAATCAAGGGCCTGGGATTCCCGACCCATGGCAGGATTCTGGAACATCAGAGACAGGTGTGACCTAGTGGGTTTCTGGACTTGAGGTCCTGCCCAAGAAAAGGCACCAAGCATATGTCTGGTGCCTGTCCTCGGGGTCTTCCCAGGATCCAGTGTGGAGTTGTCTTGGGGAGTCCGTGCCATGGCCCCCCACCTGTGTGCTCATTGCCAGGACAGCATGCCCAGTGCCTGGAGCCCTGAGCTGGGAGCTGTTTTTCACTCACCCTTGGGTCCAAGTTTAATTCAAATTATAATGGGATCAATCGTCAGCTACGCACAATTCTTGTTTATTGAACTTCATCTGAGCCGTTTAATCTAAGTCCTCCCAACTCGGAAGGTCGAAGCTGGTTGGAAAATCCATCTCCTGATCCTCTCTCGACCTCATTTCTGTTATCAGCATCTCTTCATTCTCTCTCTGCCTCCCAGGCCCAGAGGGACAATGTCTTCCCATCTGCCCCGAGACACCCTGGCTCAGCTGTCCAGATCCACAGTCCAGCACTTGGGATCCTGGCGTTTGCTCCCCGGGATCTGGGCTGTGCCTGCACCCCCAACATGCAAGCACTGTGAGAGGGGACACATGCCACACAACTGTGAGGAGCTGGAGAAATATAGGGAGCATATAACTCTAATGTTCAGACACCCAGGGACCCCAGGAGGGCAGAGTCATCTCTTCCTGGTGAACTGAATAGATGGAGGGAGTCCCTTAAAGATCCCACTGCCCCACCTCAGGTCACTGGGGTACGCAGTGCATGAAGAGGAATTCTGGGAAAATCCAGATATGCTGACAGCCTGGAGCAGCTTGTCTGCAGGGACATGGGGCCCATCTGGAGGACAAGCTGTGAACAGGTGCCTGATCTGTGGCCTCTGGGGAACTCAAGGCTCCCGGAACATTGGTCCTTCACCCTGGGGCTCCTTCTCAAGACAAGTGCAAATGAGGGATCTGGGGAGCACGTGAGGGTGCAAAGAGGGTGTCTGAGGGGAGCAGTGGGTACCGGGCATGGATGGGCATGGGCAGTGAGCACAAGAGTGTCCAGGTTGGCTGCTGGACACGCAGTGGCGGGGATCACCTGCAATTAGGATGACTGACAGCTCTAATGACTCAGACCTGGGCGTCTTACAGCTTCTGGGCCCCGAGCAGCTGCCCTGGCTTTCATCTGCGCTGGCGCCTCTCTGGGCCGTGCTGGCCGCTTTGCTCCTTCCTCCCGCTCTAACGAACCAGCGTTTGCCTCTGTGTCTCTTAATGAGCTGGAGCTGTCAGAGGCTGGTCCAGCTGGCCTGCTGGTGGGCGGTGCCGATCGGGGATTGGATTTCTAGGTGGGGGGACCGGGTGTTTCCCCCTCTACCTGGCTTTGCAGGCAGGCCTTGAAGTTGTTGGGTTTGTTTGTTTGTTCTGGAGATGATGCCTTGCTTATGCCGATGTGACTTCCTGGATGGATTGGTGGGAGAAAGTGGTTGCCAAAATGACTGGACATTTCATTTTATTTTTGGTTTTTGGGCCACATTTGGCCATACTCAGGTGTTACTCTTAGCTCTGCACTTAGAAATCGCCCCTAGCAGGCTTGGTGGATCATATGGGATGCCGGGAACCAAACCCAGGTTTGTTTCCTGGTTGGTCACTTGCAAGGCAAATGCCTTTCTGCTGTGCTATCTCACTCCAGCCCTGACTTGACATTTTAAAAGCCTGAGCTTTTGTTGGTTTCTGGTCCAATGCATCAAACAACTCAGGGAGGGCAGCCCCCACTCTTTGCTGGTGGCTGTGATTTTGGGGCGCATTCTGGTGAAATGAAAGGTCACAAGCAAATTGCACAGGTGCGTGGGGCCTTCTCCCACCCATCTTTGCTTGGAGTCTCCTCTCACGGTCCACAGCCTGCTCAACCTTGCTTCCTTCTCAAGGGTGACACAGGGCTTTATCTGTCCCTGGGAACTTCCTGGCTGGTCACAGGGATGGAAGGGCCCAGAGTAGTGCTGTGATTGGGCCCAGATCTTCTGCTCCGTCCTAGTCTAGGGGGACCCAGTTCTTTCAGCCTCTCTCAACCCTCATGCCTATGAATTCAGCTGAACCCAGGGCCTGCAGGTCTCCGTCCCTCTCCTCTCGGCTGTCTCACTGCCTGTACCCCACATGAGTTGCAGGGGGTCCTCAAGGAAAGAACAGGAAATGCCCATCATCCAGGTTGTCCTGGAGGATGCTCCACCCTGTGACTGTTTAAGGAGCATTTGAGCATGAGTCAGTCCCAGAGGTAAGGAGGTGGAATCTTTCCCCCTCTTAGGACCCAGCCCCTAAGCGCAGCATGCTGGCTGCAAATTAATACTGACAGTCAGCAAGGTCCTGAGAGCCTGGAAGGGGCTCTCTGAGCCTGAGGCCTATAGAGCCCCCATTCTTTGCAGGTCTCCTACCCCCACATCAAATGGTTCAGAAACAGCCTAAGGTGTGTGGTACTGGATAAGCCCCTGCTGCTAGATGTAGAGAAATAGGAACAAGAGGCCTGAGTGGGGCAGTGGTTATTTCCAAGCTCAGCTAAGTGGCTCTAATACAGGGCATGGGGAAATCTTTAGACTGAGACAAACTGGGTTCCAGCCTGGAAACCATCCGTGGTGGATGAGGAGTCTCAGCTGCAGACAGGCGAGGTGCCCAGCACCCCTAAACTGGACCTGGCTAATCACAGGACACCTGCCTGTGATGGGGGAGAGGAGAGCAATCTTGCCAGGTGAGCTCAAACACTCAGTGTGTGCCCAGAGCTCTGGGATTCAGAACAGCAATGTTGTATCTGTGGCTCGGCCAGTCACAGTGTCTTCATTTGGAGCAATGCTGATTGATGCTTCTTGGCCCTGAACTTGTCCATGGAAACTTGATTCTGCACAGGGCATTTAAGATGAATGTACTCAAACAGGCATCAGCTCCAGGGAGTGAGAACACAGCAGGCCTGACCTTCTTCTCCTCCTTTAGAATAGGAGCCCCCTTCTCCCATTCACTCTCCTGGGATATGGTCCAGAAATGATCATTCTCAACTTCTCAGAGGTAGAGAAAGGTGCAAACCTTCTGTGGCTTGGTGATCTCTTTTTGTGATTCACAAAGTACGCCTGGATCTTTTAGGCTCTTGCAAAGAGATCCAGCTGGATCTCATATCTGCACATAACTTCTAGCTGCAGGTATGCACACAGTCAGCTACGTGTGATGTCGCATAGTTGCACATGACATGCATGCTCATCCATGGTGCACAGTGCTATGTGAAACACAAGGATATCCATGATGCAGTCATGTGTAATTTGGTTGGTGAGGTTGTTCATGCATGATACAAAGCTGTGCATGTGCCTCAAGATAAATATATAATTTACAGACACATATATAATGGTACACAGCTTACATGTGTTGTACATGGACACATGATCATGTTCATCATGTATGATGCGCATGTATCATATGGTCATGCATCGTGCCCAACTATATGAGCATTATATGACTAGTCTATGAACAGAGTCTTTGGTTCCCAGACCTCGGTTCCTCTGTGTTGGACTCAGTTTATCACTTCTAGGACACTGGTTTGTCTCTTTCAGGCCTTCCTTCTTCATCCTCCCTCACTCTGCTTTCATGAGAAGCAGATCAGAATGTAGACCTGGCATTGTTTCAATGTGGTTTGGTTTGCCCAGTGAAGGGCACTGCCAGGCTTGGCCCCTGACAGAGCATCTCAGGCCTGAGTAACCCAAACTCTGGTCAAGATCCTGGCCAAACTGGTCAGGAATTGGCAGAACTGGTCTAGTCCCTGAACACTTTGCGAGGCTCTGGAGAGAGAAACCAGACCAGCAGTGAGGTTCGTGTCTGCTTTGAACCAGCAGTTGCTCTGTCCTGCTGTCTCTGGGGCCTGTCCCCAGCTTCCTGTCATTGCAGAGGTATTGGTGCCTCATGTTTGGTGCCCCTGAACAGCTGACCATCTACTTCTATCTGGTCCCGCTCAACTCTACATCTCTATGGAAAAGATATCCTGTCTAAATATGCATGACAGATAGACCTAGGCATCCCCGGAGTCCCCCCCACTTCCTGGTGTGCCTCTGTCCCTCTGCCCTATCCACAGAAGAACTATCTAAGGCACAACTCCAGTCTGGTCCAGTCTCTGCTTAAAAATCTCTGTGGTTTCTGGTATCACTGAGGGTGAACCAAGGACACCCCATCTTTCTAAGAAATGTTTCTCTCTCTCTCTGTCTCTCTCCCCTCTTGCCATCTCCCGAGATCAGAGACTGTCAAAACAGATGGTGGAATTGCTCCCTGCTGTAGGATCTCACCTCTTTCCCACACGACAAGGATCTGTTTCAGAACAGTTCTAGATCAGCATTTTCTAAACTTGGTTGCTAGGAGACTTGAAAAATCATGGTACATTGATGAGGTACACCCAGAGGAAATACAAATAAGGAAATATAAATATCAACCGAGATTGCTTTAGACAGCACCCAGAAAACTTCCCGAAGGTGAATCAATGGCGTCAAGAAATGATTCAGTTCTCTTGATTCAGGATTACTTTCAGAACCCCCCAAATGAGAGGAATCTACTATGTATAAAAGAATGAGAATGGATTCTGGGGCCGGAGAGATAGCACAGTGGTAAGACGCTTGCCTTACATGTGAAAGGTTACTGGTTCAAATCCCGGCATCCCACATGGTCCCCGAGCCCGCCAGGGGTGATTTCTGAGCGTAGATCCAGGAATAACCCCTGAGAATTGCCGGATGTGACCCCCCCCACCAAAAAAAAACAAGCAAAAAAAAAAAGAATAAAGGGCCTGGAGAGATAACACAGCGGCGTTTGCCTTGCAAGCAGCCGATCCAGGACCAAAGGTGGTTGTTTGAATCCCGGTGTCCCCTATATGGTCCCCTGTGCCTGCCAGGAGCTATTTCTGAGCAGACAACCAGGAGTATCCCCTGAGCACTGCCGGGTGTGGCCCAAAAACCAAAAACCAAAAAAAAAAAAAAAAAAAAGAGAATGGATTCTAGCCATGCAGAGGATACTTTTATGTTCTGCCTCTTTGCTATCAGAGGGGACATGGGCTGAAGCAGTTTTAGGGGACAGTTTTGATGTCCTAACCTGTTCCTAAAACACAGAGCTTCTCAGGCTCTGGGATTTGATCCAGTCCCACCATGGGGGCCTCTGTCTGCAAGAGTAGACTCCACCACTGACCATGTCTCCGCCCATCCAACTACTCTAATTAAGAGGGGCCACTCCTGGTGGTGCTTGGGGTTCACTCATGACTCTGTCCCCAGGGGCGGTTCCTGGTCCAAAGCTGGAACTAGAACCCGGGTTTCCAGCATGCTCAGTATGTGATCAGTCTTCCTTCTGTGCTAACTCCAGACCTTCCATGTACATCCCACTACAGTGGGATGAGGCCTTCACCCCTCCCACGAAAAAACCCCACCCCAGCTGTGCTAGGAGATGTGTTACAGCAGCTGTGTGAGGTGGGTGCTGGCGTGGCTGCAAAGGGGCTTTGGGGGAGCTGAGGCAGGATGCAGCTCAGAGTCCCACTGGGTGCTGGGCGCTGGACTCAGCTTAATTACCAGCACTTCATTCTGGGGCGCTAGCTAGAGAGAAGCCTCATCCATCAGGATGGGGAGCAGCTCAGGGAATCACCCCCAATCCAGACAGGAGAACGCCCAGCTGTCATTTCCTCGCTCTCCAGAAAACGTTTGCTAAAGTAGCACAAATGACACATTTCCTCGATCAGCAAAGTCTGGTGGCCAGTGGCTGTTTGCAGGGCACGCAGCTTGTCAGGCTGTGGAGATGGAGAGGCCAGTCATCACAGCAGCTCTGCTGGGGGTGGCGGTGACCAGGGCCGCTTCTGCCCCCCACCTGCAGCTCAGTGAGCTCCGAGCAAGAGAGTTGCTTGTGGAGTTCAGAGTCGGCCGTGGCTTAGCAGCAGCGAGAGAGATCGAGGCTGAAAGGGTTTAGTGCGAGAGAGACGGTCTGGAGGTGCTCGTGGGTCAGGAGAAATTTTATTTGGCAGCTGGAGCTGAAGCAGCAGTTTCACGGAATTGCTTGAGCGAATTTAGATTCTTCTGAGGATTTAAAACTGTCGGAGCTTGGGAACTCTCGGGCCTTGCGCTCTGCACTCAGCATTTCTCGACTTGGCGGAGAACCAGGCTGCAGCTTCCCGCTGAGAAGCCAGATCCTCACCCTCCCTCAACCCATGAGACCCATCTGAGGATCCATCCTTAACACTCAAAATGGGGGGGGAATGCAAAATCCCAACCTGATGTGGTCATCCCATGTTCCCAAGACCATGGCAAAGGGCTGGTCCAGGGTGGTCCCTGCTTCCGTCTCATTGGTTTGGTCAAGGTAGAGTTTGGCACTGCTGGCTTGGCCAGATCCCCTTCCTAGGGTCTCTGGGGTGAACTGCCTTCCTAGGAGGGCAGGTGTCAAGAAGGACCCACCAGCTTCTCAGCTACCCAGCAGGAAGATGAACTCAAGGAAACTTCTGGGCGAATGTAGCACTGAGGGTGTGAGGTACTGAGGCAGGACTGGGGGCTTGGTTTGAGTCAATAGCTATGACCCCATTTCCAATCCCAGTCAGGGAAGCTCTGATGGTTCACGGGCCAATCAGGGATGAACTGTTTATGTCCATTGAGCTTTAGTTTGAAGAAAATTATTTACAGGATCAAATGATCATCAGAAGTCTCACCATCATCATCAAAATCAACTTCATCGCCATCAACATCACCATTACCACTTTGACCACCATTAGCATCAAGGCTACTAGCATTATTACCACCATGACCATCCTCTCCACCTCATCCTCATCTCACCACTATTCCATCATTTTCATAATCTTCACAGATATTCTCACAGCAGCAGCAGCATCCCCACTAGCTTAAGTGTCATCGGTGCTCACAACATCCATGACATTTCCAGAATTTTCTGTGGCTGTTTCCTTCGTGTTCTATTTCACGAGTGTTCTCTGGCATCTTCGTGCGTCATCTCAAGTGTTAGTAGTTTCATCAGTTTTGGTTTCTCTGTGAGCAAACCACACATAGGTGAATAACGTTTATCTCATCAACAGATTCATTTCTATTTTCTGCCAGGCAGCATAAGAAAAAATTGCTATGTGAGACACCTCTCCCTCCAGGGTCCCGAGTGACTGTGTCCAGGCAGAGACAGAGGGACCTGGGGGACCTGCAGATCTCAGAGCTGTTAGCTTTGTTCTTGTTCAGTGAAACCTGTGAAGAAATGAGGGAGATAGGACAAGCTAAAACAAAGGTTTGCAAGGATATTAGGCTTTGTGAAGTCATCAAACTTCCAATGGGCCTTGGGGATTAGTTATGGATCTTCCTTAGGAGGAGGTTGTAATTCTGGCATTTCCAGAGAAAATTGGTAAAATGTTGGGTAGGGGGGAGGCTGTTTCTGAAGTGTTTGGGCTAAAAATTCACAGTGATGGGCAACTCTGATTAAGATAGGGCATTGGGAACTGGGCGCTGATCTTGGTGCTGGAAGTTGGAGCCAATAGGAACCTGGAAACTGATCTTGGCTGAAAGATGGTGTCAACAGGGAGTTGAGGGCTGACCTTGGTGCTGAAACATTGTTCTGGGAGTTGCCCTTGGTACAAATCACTTCTATGGCCCTGGGCTACATCAGATCTCAGGAAGGAAGGTCCCAGAGAATCTCCTTGCAAAGACCCAAAAGGAGAAAAGGCAATTTCTACTCAGTGAAAGGAGAGTCAGCTCTGTGGGCCTCTTCGTGAGAACTATTTTTGCTGCTTCGAGTCCCCCTCAGGGCTTGGTGCTGAATCTGGTGAGTGCTGAGGTGCCCTAAACACTGGTGAATGTTGGTTCTACATGCATGGAACGCAGGGCCCTTTCAGGATAGTGGGTTTTAGAGGGGGGAACTGGCTTCTGCTTCTCGCTTCAGTGCAGGTGCTCATGGCTGCTGAGCAAGCGACTCCGAGGAAGGCAGGCACCTGCCCTACCACAGCAGGGACAAGGCCAGCCCTGGAGAGGAGAGGGTTCATGGAACTGTCTGGGGTCAGACGTTATCTTGGGGTCAGCACAGCAGCCACAGAATTAAAGAGATTTTGTAGGAAGGCAAAATTCATCACTTGCGGTTCCTCCGATGGACCAATTTATCTGAAAGTGGAAAATTCCCTTAAAGTAGAATATTCTGTAATCACTCCTTTTTCATCATTTGAGAGATAGCCATTTTATACAGTGCTTCTCTTGGATTTCTGGTAAGCTTAATCTACACATTTCAGAGCTAGGTCCACTGTGGGACAGAAGCACAGGGCAGCACTTTCTGGAAAAAGTGGACATGGGAGGCAAAGGACTGTTCTGGAAATGTGGGAGACCGTGTGGGATGTTCATTCTGGTTCCAGAAGGCTGCAGAGGTGCTAGTCA
>PVKC010044786.1:0-11527 GCA_004027635.1 Crocidura indochinensis | reverse complement strand
GGGTTACTCCTGGCTCCATGCTCAGAAATTGCTCCTGGCAGGCACTGGGGACCATATGGGGCACCAGGATTCGAACCGATGACCTTTTGCATGAAAGGCAAGTGCCTTACCTCCATGCTATCTCCCGGGCCCCTCTTTTTTCTTTATTTAGACATCTTGATTACATATATGGTTGTGATTAGGTTTCAGTCATGTAAGGAACACCCCCTTCACCAGTGCAACATTCCCACCACCAATGTCCCAAATCTCCCTCCCTCCCAACCCACCCCCACCAGTACTCCATACAGACTTTCCAGTTCCCTCATTCATTCACATGATCAGGGTAGTTCTCTGTGTAGTTATTTCTATAACTGCACTCACCACATTTGTGGTAAGCTTCATGAAGTGAGCTGGATGTTCCAGCCCTCCTCCCATTGTCTCTGAGGATTGGTGCAAAAATAAATTTTATTTTTCTCAGAACCCATAGATGAGACTATTCTGCGTCTCTCCCTCTCCCTCTGACTTATTTCACTCAGCATAGTAGATTCCATGTACATTCATGTATAGGAAAATTTCATGACTTCATCTCTCCTGACGGCTGCTTAATATTCTGTTGTGCATATGTACCACAGTTTCTTTAGCCATTCGTCTGTTGAAGGGCATCTTGGTTGTTTCCAGAGCCTGGGTATTGTGAATAGAGCTGAAATATAGGTGTGAGGAAGGGTTTTTTGTACTGTATTCTTGTGTTCTTAGGATATATACCTAGGAGTGGAATAGCTGGGTCAAATGGGAGCTCAATTTCCAGATTTTGGAGAAATCTCCATATCGCTTTCCATAGAGGTTGGACTAGATGGCATTCCCACCAGCAGTGGATAAGAGTTCCTTTCTCTCCACATCCCTGCCAGCACTGATTATTCTCATTCTTTGTGATGTGCGCCAATCTCTGTGGTGTGAGGTGATATCTCATTGTTGTTTTGATTTGCATCTCCCTGATGATTAGTGACGAGGAGCATTTTTCATGTGCCTTTTGGCCATTTGTATTTCTTCTTTATCAAAGTGTCTGTTCATTTCTTCTCCCCATTTTTGATGGGATTAGATCTTTTTTCTTGTAAAGTTCTGTCAGTGCCCTGTATATTTTGAATATTAGCCCCTTATCTGATGGGTGTTGGGTGAATAGTTTCTCCCACTCGGTGGGTGACTCTTGTATCCTGGGCACTATTTCTTTGGAGGTGCAGAAGCTTCTCAGTTTAATGTATTCCCATCTGTTGATCTCTGCTTCCACTTGTTTGGAAAGTGTAGTTTCCTCCTTGAAGATGCCTTTCGTCTCAATGTCATGGAGTGGTTTACCGACGTGTTGTTCTATATACCTTATGGTATCAGGTCTGATATCAAGGTCTTTAATCCATTTGGATTTTACCTTTGTACATGATGTTAACTCGGGGTCTATGTTCGCTTTTTTGCAAGTGGCTAACCAGTTCTGCCAGCACCACTTGTTGAAGAGGTTTTACCTGCTCCACTTAGGATTTCTTGCTCCTTTGTCAAAAATAAGGTACTTGTATGTCTGGGGGACAATGTCTGAGAATTCAAGTCTATTCCACTGATCTGAAGGTCTGTCTTTATTCCAACACCATGCTTTTTTGATAACTATTGCTTTGTAGTACAGTTTAAAGTTGGGGAAAGTAATGCCTCCCATTTTCCTTTTCCCTAGGAGTGCTTTAGCTATTCTAGGGTGTTTATTGTTCCAGATGAACTTCATAAGTGTTTGATCCACTTCTTTGAAGAATGTCATGGGTATCTTTATAGGGATGGCATTAAACCTGTATAATGCTTTGGGGAGTATTGCCATTTTATTTATGTTAATCCTGCCAATCAATGAGCAGGGTATGTATTTCCATTTCCGTGTATCCTCTCTTATTTCTTGGAACAGGGCTTTATAGTTTTCTTTGTATAGGTCCTTCACGTCTTTGGTCAAGTTGGCTCCAAGATATTTGATTTTGTGTGGTGCTATTGTGAATGGGATTGCCTTCTTGACTTCTTTCTCTTCCCTATCATTATTTGTGCATAAAAAGGCCATTGATTTCTGTGTGTTAATTTTGTAGCCTGCCACCTTGCTATATGAGTCTATTGTTTCTAGATGCTTTTTGGTAGAGTCTTTGGGGTTTTCTAGGTAGAGTATCATGTCCTCTGCAAACAATGAGAGCTTGAATTCTTCCTTTCCTATCTGGATTCCCTTGATTTCTTTTTCTTGCCTGATCACTATAGCAAGAACTTCCAGTACTGTGTTGAAGAGGAGTGGTGAGAGTGGACAGCCTTGTTTTGTACCAGAATTTAAAGGAAAAACTTTTAGTTTTTCTCCATTAAGGATAATATTTGCCATTGGCTTATGATAGGTGGCTCAACTAGATTGAGAAAGGTTCCTTCTATTCCCATCTTGCTGAGAGTTTTGATCAAGAATGGGTGTTGGACTTTATCAAATGCTTTCTCTGCGTCTATTGATATGATCATGTTATTTTTATTTTTCTTCTTGTTGATATTGTGTATGGTGTTGATAGATTTATGGATGTTAAACCAACCCGAATTCCTGGAATGAAACCGACTTGATCGTAGTGTATGATCTTCTTGATGACGCATTGGATCCTATTTGCCAGGATTTTGTTGAAGATCTTTGCATCGGCGTTCATCAGGGATATTGGTCTGTAATTTTCTTTTTTAGCAGCATCTCTGTCCAGTTTTGGTATCAAGATGATATTGATTTCATAAAAGCTGTTTGGGAGTATTCCCGTTTTTTCTATTTCATGGAACAGCCTGGCTAGAATTGGTAGTAACTTCTCTGGAAAGATTTGAAAAAATTCATTAGGAAATTCATCTGGGCCTGGGCTTTTCTTCTTGGGCAGATGTTTGATTACAATTTCTTTTTTTTTTTTTTTTTGGTTTTTGGGTCACACCCAGCAGTGCTCAGGGGTTACTCCTGGCTCCATGCTCAGAAATTGCTCCTGGTAGGCATGGGGGACCATATGGGGCACCGGGATTCGAACCGATGACCTTTTGCATGAAAGGCAAACGCCTTACGTCCATGCTATCTCCTGGGCCCCAATTTCTTTTTTTTTAATATGAGAACTAAGATGCAAAGAAAGAGGACAAGGTAAAGTTACAGTGGAAGGACGATCACCCATAAACAGACTTCACTTGCTGATATCTTAACATTGAGCTTTCAGCCAAAGAATATTAAGAAAATTAAAACAGAACCCATGTACAATTACTTTGTCCCTCAAGACCCCAGATTGTAATACATATTTCTTAGCAGCACATCAAGCATTCTAAAGCCATAACACTTATGTAACTCCTTAAACATTGAAGGCATAGTACTTTTTTATTTACATTTCTATGCTTATTGGTTTAAGTTAGTTTCAAAAGTGGGTGCTTCTTTTTAAGGATAAGAGTCAAAGGAGCACAGTAAAAACGGTGCTGGAGTGGCAATAATTGTTTGCATTGGCCCACCAAAATATAGGGATCATGGAAAGGGAAATTCTTGGCCTAAATACAAGGGGACCAAACCCCTGATGTTTCCTGGCATAAGACCAGCTCTAGGCTCCAGGCACACTAGATTGCCCAATCCCAGTCGTTCTCTGTAGTGCCAACACACTTTTTTCTTTTCCACGATGTCTCTGTTGTTGGTATCATGTTTCTGTTTTAAAGATCCTGGGATCTGCATATCCTATATTGCAGTTAGGATGGTGCAGAGTGTCCTCTCGTTTCACTTTACAATTAAAGGGCAATGCAGAAGGCCTTGTCCAGTATGCAGGTCGTTGATGTTCTTAGGTCTTCTCATTGTTAAGGGAAGTCTCTTGTGAGTAGATCAATGTCAGAGCAGTGGTAGGGTCTTTCCTGGTAGAGGATTGCTTCCAGGTGTTGTTGTGAAAAATCTTGGTCTTTCCTAGATAGCTTTCCTAGTTCAGGGGTGAATGGAGAATGGAGAGGCCTGTACAGGTCAATATGCCAATGTTCAGGGTGTAAGGTCCCATTGCACTACAAGATTGTCTATTAGATAACAATTTATTTGACTGTAGGTATTTCCCATTTTAATGTGCCTATGCAAACAAGGAACAATGCCACATGGTTTTATAGGCCATTATGGGGGATGCAGGAACATGTAAAACTCCCCATGACATACTTACACATAGAGATTAAACTTAGGGACTTTTCCACCGAATATTTCTTATTGAAAAGATCACAAAGAGATGAAAAGATAAAAAGTGGGGAAAATCTTCACTGTTTACGAGAATACTTAGTAAGATTTAGCTGTCGAAGAAAATAGATATAAAATATTCAAAACCATATGTGTATATTTTATGTCTTTTGATATAGTTGGGGTTTGTTAAATCCAGTGAAACACAGTGTGTGATTAGGAATGTGGAGAACAGTAGTTGAAAAGGGTAAATGGGGGGTACTGAAGGATGGGGGTGATAAAGTTGAAAATTGAAATCAGCTTTTACAGGGCTGTGCGAAAGGGCAGAATATCAGATGGACATTCTACATACACAAAACATAGCTTAAGGATGGGAAGTATTATAGGTGGTGCGCGCCGGGGCACTAGCCCCCGCGCAGTTTTGAATATGTAGACTAGTAAGATAATGCCAGAGACTGCCTTAGAAAAAGTGAGCACCTAACAACGCCCCCAAATTTGGGGAAAAAAGGAGAAAGCCTTCAACATTGGGGCCACCCCAGGCCCCATGCCAGGGAGATCCAGACTCAGAATTCAACCACGTTGCCATGAAGAATCAGCAGCCAGGATCCACCGTCCCTAGCCCTCACACCCTGCACAGGGGCAAGGGCCGGGAAAATTTGGGATTCCCCTCCCAGAGGGGCCACCGACACCCACCTTTGTTGGCCGCCTGGGTTGCCACCCCAGGAGGCCCTGGAGGCTGGGAGTGGGCAGGAGAGGGTGCAGCTGGGGGCCTACCAAGGCTCCCAACCTGCCCAAGCAAGGGAGAAAGCCTTTGACATTGGGGCCACCCCAGGCCCCATGCCGGGGAGATCCAGCGTTTGATTACAATTTCAATTTCAATGGTGATGGGGGCGTTTAGATATTCTACCTCCTCCTCATTTAAATGTGGAAGGTTATATGTGTTCAAGAATTTTTCCATTTCTTCCAGGTTATCATGTTTAGTAGCATAAAGTTTCTCAAAGCAGTTTCTGATTACCCTTTGAATCTCTGCAGTATCTGTTGTGATCTCCCCCTTTTCATTTCTAATACGGGTTATCAGATTACTCTCTCTCTCTCTTTCTTTGTGAATTTTGCCAATAGCCTATCAATCTTGTTTATTTTTCCAAAGAACCAACTTCTTCTTTCGTTGATCTTTCGGATTGATTTTCGGTTTTCCACCTCATTGTGTTCTGCTTTCAGCTTTGTTATTTCCTTCTGTCTCCCTATTTTTGGTTTGTTTTGTTGGTCATTTTCTAATTTTTTTTTGAGCTGCACTATTAGGTTACTCAGGTATGCCCCTTCTCCCTTCCTGATGTGTGCTTGTAGAGCTATAAATTTTCCTTTCAGGACCGCTTTTGCTGTGTCCCATAGATTCTGGGGGGTTGTGTCTTCATTATCATTTTTTTCCAGGAAAGTTTTGATTTCCTTTTTGATTTGATCTCGGACCCACTGATTGTTCAATAGCAGAGTGTTTAATTTCCAGTTGTTAATGTTTTTCTTATGTGTGGCTTTGTAGTTCACATCTAATTTCAGAGCCTTGTGGTCGGCAAAGGTAGCTTGCAAGATTTCTATCCTCTTGATTTTATGGAGGTATGTTTTATGTGTCAGCATGTAGTCTATCCTGGAGAATTACCCATGTACGTTGGAGAAGAATGTGTATCTAGGTTTTTTGGGATGGAGTGTCCTATATACATCTTCTAGTCCTCTTTCTTCCATTTATCTTTTCAGGACTAGTATGTTTTTGTTGGGTTTCAGTCTGGTTGACCTATAAAGTGTTGATAGGGCCATGTTGAGGTCTCCCATAATTATTGTGTTATCATTGATTTCTTCTTTCTGATTTGTCAGTAACTGTATTAGATAATTTTCTGGTCTCTGGGTGCATATATGTTTAATAGTCTGATTTCTTCCTGTTGCACATATCCCTTAATTAGAACATAGCGTCCATCTTTGTCCCTAACCACTTTTCTGAGTATACTGTTGGCGTCATCAGATATTAATATGGCCACCCCAGCTTTTTTGAGGGTATTGCTTGCTTGTATGATTTTCCTCCAGCCTTTGATTTTGAGTCTATATTTGTTCTGACTATTCAGATGTGTTTCTTGTAGGCAGCAGAAGGTTGGATTCATCTTTTTGATCCACTTTGCCACTCTGTGTCTTATAATTGATTAATTTAGTCCATTAACATTGAGGGAGATGATTGTCATAGGATTTAATGTCATCTTTGTAGATAAGTTTGCTGTATTTGTTGGTCTCTCTTGTCTTAGAGTAGACCTGTCAGTTTTTCCTTTAAGGCTGATTTATCATCTGTGAAGTTTTTAAGCTGTTATTTATCCATGAAGCTATGTATTCTTCCTTCAAACCTGAACGTGAGTTGGGCTGGGTGCAGTATTCTCGGTGAGGCATTTATTTCTTTCAGTCTTGTCACAATATCCCGCCACTGTCTTCTGGCCTTGAGAGTTTCTTGTGACATGTCTGCTATAAATCTTAGGGATGCTCCTTTGAATGTAATTTCCCTTTTTGATCTTGCTGCATTCAGCATTCTATCTCTATCTGTGGGATTTGTCATTGTCATTGTAATGATGATGTGTCTTGGGGTTTTTTTCTTTGAGTCTCTTTTAGCTGGTACTCTTTGGGCATGCAGGATTTGATTGCTTGTAGTCTTTAACTCTAGGGGTGTCTTTTTGATGATGTCTTTGACAGTTGATTCTTCCTGATGATCTCCTACTTGGGTCTCTGGGACTCCAATGATTCTTATGTTGTTTCTTTTGGGTTTATCAAAGACTTCTATTTTCATCTGTTCACATTCCTTGAGTACTTTTTCCGTTGCCTGATCGTTTGTCCTAAGGTTCCTTTCCCATTTCTTCTGCTGTGTTGAGTTTTTCTGCATCTCATCTTTCAGTACTCTGATCCTCTTCTCAGCTGCTGTTACCCTGCTGTTGAGGTCATCCACTGAGGTTTTCAGTTGAGCTACCATGTTTTTCAGGCCTGCTATTTCAGTTTGGAGTTTTCTGAGTTCTGTCTTTGTGTTCTGTTCCAATCGATCTATGCTTTCTTGGAGCTTTACAAACATATTCCATATTTCTATTTTAAGTTCCTTATCCAAGAGGTTAAGCAGATGCTTGTGATTTTTAAGGTCATCCAAGCCATCATCTTCATTCTCGGTGTGTAGTGTTTGCCTACAAGCTTTCCGCATTGTCACGCTTAGTAGTGTGGTTTTTCCTGCGTGTTGTGATGCAGTTTATTGGTTAGAAAGAGTTCGCAGCCATCTGGGGCTCCAAGAATTCAGGAAAGACAGAAGCACAAGAAAAGACTCCCTCAGTCCTCAGTTTTCTTAGCAGAGCACAGCAGGGCGGAGTCTGTCACAGGAGAAGCAATCAGATCTCCAATTGGGGAGCTCCACAGCCAGCCAGATCTTACTCACTCATTGGCTTGCTGGCAGCTCCAGAATGCAGTGATTTCTGGATTCGCTTCCCAGGGCTCTGGTCTCTGAGCAGAGTTCCAAGAATTCAGGAAAGACAGAAGCACAGGAAAAGACTCCCCTCAGTCCTCAGTTTTCTTAGCAGAGCCCATGAACACTATCTTAAGAGAAAATTCAGGTGAGGCGGGGAAGGTCATCTAAAATAAGGTCAAAAGGCAGATTATTAGGACTGGCTTTTTTTAGACAGCTTTCACATCCCAAACTAGATGTCAGGGGCAAATCACACCACTCCCAAACTTTTCTCAAATTTCTGCTTCAACTTAATGACTTGCAATGGCATCAAGGGCATTTTTTTTGCAAGTTTTGCTTTGTTGTTAGGCACCATGATTTATAACACTGTTAATTACAGAGAGGTCTATATATAGAGCTCCAATTCACCAACCCTATTTATGATAGCATTCCTCCAACATGAACCATAGTTCCTAAGACCTAGTGTAATTTCTACTCAATGTATTCAATCATTGTTTTTTTATTTCATTTCGCTATTGTAATCTGGGTCACATATTTACCATAGCGTTGGCTCTTATGATTTTTTAATTTTTAATTTATTTAAAGAAAGCACATTACATACTTGACATAACTGATAATAATACATTTGTTTTAGGAAGACCAAAAGCAACATGATTTTAAAAAATAGAAAATTGAAAGAAAAATTAAAGAGATGGAAGAGAAAGGAAAGAAGAATATTTTTGAAAATTAATGAATCATTAAAGCATCAGCAGAGAGTATTGTAAGCTCCTTCTTCTTTTTAAAAAAGAGAAGAGTTAAAAAATACAGTCAAGGGCCAGCATGGTGGCGCTAGAGGTAAGGTGTCTGCCTTGCCAGCACCAGCCTAGGACAGACCATGGTATGATCACCAGTGTCCCAGATGGTCTCCCAAGCCAGGAGTGACTTCTGAGCGCATAGTCAGGAGTAACCCCTGAGTGTAACCGGGAGTGTCCTAAAAACAAAAAAAATATTAAAATACAGTTATAACAGTATGAGAGTGGCAATTGTTGTTGTTTGCATAGGCCAAGCAAAATATGGGGAAAATGGAGGGGAAAAAAGCCTTGGCCTAAATACAAGGAGACCTTATCCCTGAAGTTTTCTGACTTAAGACAGACTCTGGATACCAGGCTTACTAGGTCATCCAACCCCTGAGTCATTCTCTGTGGTCCCAGTGAAATTTTTCCACATATTAGCTGCTGTTGGTGTCAGGTTTCTGTAGTTAATGATTCTGGTTTCTGTGCATTTCCTTCATCAAAGTCAGGATGTAGAGCATCCTCTGGTTTCACTTTAGCCATTAGATATGGAGCATCTTGCCCTGCAAACAGGTTGTTGCTGTTGCCGAATCATCTGGGTGTTAAGGAAACATTCTTTGGAGTAAGTCAATACCAGGGTAGCGGTAGAGTGTTCCCTGGTAGAGGTTTGCTTCCTGGTGATGTTATAGACCAGTGGTCCTCAAACTATGGCCTGCGGGCAACATACTGTATTTGTTCCCATTTTGTTTCTTCACATCAAAATAAGACAGATGCAGCGTGCATAGGAATTTGTTCATAGTTTTTGTTTATACTATAGTCCGGCCTCCAATGATCTGAGGGACAGTGAACTGGCCCTCTGTTTAAAAAGTTTGAGAACCCCTGTTATAGACAATTGTGGTTGTTTCCATAGACAGTCAATGGTTCAGGGATGTATGGGCAATGCCTGAGGCCTGAGCCAAGTCATTATGCCAATGTTCTGGGGATAAGGCCTAATTGCATCACAAAATTTGTGTCCCCATCTCTATTAGATCAGAAATTGTTTGTATATGTAATATTTTCCCATTTCAATTCACCTATTCGAAAGAGGAACACAAGGCATTAATGGTACCTCTGGTGGCCGAGGGAACAAGTCCAACAACCCCCTTAACTTGGTTCTAACATAAATTCTAAAGCTAAAGACTCTTCTACCAGAATTTCTTATTGAATGGATCATAAAGAAAGGAAGAACGAATGAATGAAAGAAAAGAAAGAATGAAAGAAAGAAAAAAGGAAAGAAAGAGAAAGAAAGAAAGAAAAGAGAAAGAAAGAAAAGGAAAGAAAGAATGGAAGGAAGAAAGAAAGAATGAAAGAAAGAAAGAAAAGAAAGAAAGGAGGAAGAAAGAAAAGAAAGAACAAAAGAAAGAAAGAAGGAAGGAAGGAAAGAAAGAAAGAACTAAAGAGAAAGAAAAAGGAAAGAAAGGAAGAAAAGAAAGACAGAAGGAAGGAAGGAAAGAAAGGAAGGGAGGAAGGAAGAAGGAAGGAAAGAAAGAAAGGAAGGAAGAAAGAGAGAAAGAAAAAAGAAAGAAAGAAAGAAAGGAGGAAGAAAGAAAAGAAAGAACAAAAGAAAGAAAGAAGGAAGGAAGGAAAGAAAGAAAGAACTAAAGAGAAAGAAAAAGGAAAGAAAGGAAGAAAAGAAAGACAGAAGGAAGGAAGGAAAGAAAGGAAGGGAGGAAGGAAGAAGGAAGGAAAGAAAGAAAGGAAGGAAGAAAGAAAGAATGAAAGAAAGAAAGAAAAGAAAGAAAGGAGGAAGAAAGAAAAGAAAGAACAAAAGAAAGAAGGAAGGAAGGAAAGAAAGAAAGAACTAAAGAGAAAGAAAAAGGAAAGAAAGGAAGAAAAGAAAGACAGAAGGAAGGAAGGAAAGAAAGGAAGGGAGGAAGGAAGAAGGAAGGAAAGAAAGAAAGGAAGGAAGAAAGAAAGAAAGAAAGAAAGAAAGAAAGAAAGAAAGAAAGAAAGAAAGAAAGAAAGAAAGAAAGAAAGAAAGAAAGAAAGAAAGAAAGAAAGAAAGAAAGAAAGGAGGAAGGAAGGAAGGAAGGAAAGGAAGAAGGGAGGAAGGAAGGAAGAAAGGAAAGGAAGAAAGGAAGGAGGAAGGAAGGAAGGAAAAGAAGAAGGGAGGAAGGAAGGAAGGAAAGAAGGAAGGAAAGAAAGAAAGAAAGAAAAGGAAAGAGAGAGAAAGAAAGAAGAGAAAGAAAGAGAAAAAAGGAAAGAAAGAAAAGAAGGAAGAAAGAAAGACAAAAGGAAAGAAAGACATAAAGAAAAATGAAGAAAGTAAGAGATCAAAAGAAAGAAAAAGGAAAGAAAGGAATTAAAGAAAAAAGAAAGAAAAATGAAAGAAAGGAAGAAAGAACAAAGGAAAGAAAGAAAAAGGAAAGAAAAATGAACAAAAGTAAAAGAAACAAAAAAAAGAAAAGAAAGAAAGGAAGGAAGAAAAGAAAGAAGGGAGGAAGGAAAGAAACAAAAAAGAAAGAAAAGAGAAAAAAGGAAAGAGAGAAAGAAAGAAAGAGAAAGAAGAGAAAGAAAAAAGGAAAGAAAGAAATAAAGAAAAAAGAAAGATCGAAAGAAAGAAAGGAAAGGAAAGAAAGAAGAAAAAAGAAAAATGAAAGAAAGGAAGGAAGAAAGAACAAAGGAAAGAAAGAAAAAGGAAAGAAAGAACAAAAGTAAAAGAAAAAGGAAAGAAAGAAAGGAAAGGAAAGAAGAAAGAAAGAAAGAAAAGAAAGAAGGAAGGGAGGAAAGAAAGAAGTATGGAAGAAAAGAAAAAGAAAAGAAAGAACAAAAGAAAAAAGAAAGAAAAAGGAAAGAAAGAAGGAAGGAAGGAAAGGAAGATAGAAAGACGGGGCCCGAGAGATAGCATGGAGGTAAGGCGTTTGCCTTTCATGCAAAAGGTCATCGGTTCAAATCCTGGTGCCCCATATGGTCCCCCGTGCCTGCCAGGAGCAATTTCTGAGCATGGAGCCAGGAGTGACCCCTGAGCACTGCCGGGTGTGACCCAAAAACCTAAAAAAATAAAGATGAGAGAAAGAAAGAAAGAAAGAAAGAAAGAAAGAAAGAAAGAAAGAAAGAAAGAAAGAAAGAAAGAAAGAAAGAAAGAAA
>PVKC010044785.1:0-11526 GCA_004027635.1 Crocidura indochinensis | reverse complement strand
GCATATCCTAGGCGAAGCATTCATTTCATTAGTTTTGTTGATATATCCCACCACTCCCTCTGTCCTTGAGGGTTTCTTGTGACAGGTCTGCTGTAAATCTTAAGGATGCTCCTTTGAATGTAATTTCCCTTTTTGATCTTGCTGCTTTCAGTATTATATCCCTATCCTTGAGGTTTATCATTATGAATAGGATGTGTCTTGGGTGCTTTTCTTTGTGTCTTTTCTATTTTTTTTTGTTTTTTTTTTTGCTTGTTTGTTTTTGGGCCACACACAGTGACGCTCAGGGGTTACTCCTGGCTATTCGCTCAGAAGTCGCTCCTGGCAGGCACAGGGGACCATATGGGAATCGGGGGATCGAACCGTGGTCCGTCATAGACTAGCGCAGGCAAGGCAGCAGGCACCTTACCTCCTGTGCCACCTCTCGGCTCCCTTTGTGTCTTTTCTAATTGTAACTCTTCTGGCATGCAGAATTTGGTTGCATACAGTAGTTAGCTCTGGAAATTAGTGCACTCTCCAAGCAAGTGAAAGCAGAGATTAACAGATGGGATATATTAAGCTGAGAACCTTCTGCATCTCAAAGGAAATAGCACCCAGGATACAAGAGCAACCCACTGAGTGGGAGAAACTATTCACCCAATACCCATCAGATAAGGGGCTAATCTTCAAAATATACAAGGCACTGACAGAACTTTACAACAAAAAAACATCTAATACCATCAAAAATGGGGAGAAGAAATGGACAGAAACTTTGACAAAGAAGAAATATTAATGGCCAAAAGACACATGAAAAAATTCTCCACATCACTAATCATCAGGGAGATGCAAATCAAAACAACTATGAGGTACCACTTCACACCACAGAGATTGGCACACATCACAAAGTATGAGAACAAACAGTGTTGGTGGGGATGTGGAGAGAAAGGAACTCTTATTCACTGCTGGTGGGAATGCCATCTAGTTCAACCTTACTGGAAAGTGATATGGAGATTCCTCCAGAAACTGGAAATCAAGCTTCCATACAATCCAGCTATACCACTTCTAGGAATATACCCTAGGAACACACACAAAAAAAATACAAAAATCCCTTCCTTACAACTATATTCATTGCAGCACTATTTACCATAGCAAGACTCTGGAAACATCCAAGATACCCAACAGACGAATGGCTAAAGAAACTGTGGTACATATACACAATGGAATATTATGCAGCTGTCAGGAGAGATGAAGTCATGAAATTTTCCTATACATGGAATCTATTATGCTGAGTGAAATAACTCAGAGAGAGAGAGAAAAATGCAGAATGGTCTCACTCATCTATGGGTTTTAAGAAAAATGAAAGACATTCTTGCAATAATAATTTTCAGGCACAAAAGAGAGGAGGGCTGGAAGTTACAACTCACCTCATGAAGCTCACCACAAACATGGATGAGTTTAGAGAAGTAACTACATTCTGAACTGTCCTAATAATGAGAATGTATGAGGGAAATAGCCTGTCTAGAGTACAGGCAGGGGTTGGGTGGGAGAAGGGAGATTTGGGACATTGGTGATGGGAACGTTGCACTGGTGATGGGTGGTGTTCTTTGCATGATTGAAACCCAAACACAGTCATGTATGTAATCAAGGTGTTTAAAAATATATATATAGTAAAAAAGAATACATTTTATATAAATAGAAAATATTTTAGGAAAATATTAAAATAAAACTATAGAAAGTATTTTATAGAAATAGAAAAATATATTTAGCCTAGTATATTTATCACTTTAATTTTAATCTTTTTAAGAAAAGAGGGCATAAGATGAGGAAAGTTCACTTCAACAATCTCTACTTAAAGATTACAGAGCAGTATGGTTTGACACTATGATGTTTTGAGTGTATAAAAATATTATGGTTGATTATATACTTTATGGAACAGCGGCATATATAAATATTCATTTAAGGGATACCTAATTAATTAACTTCCTACTGGTAGGGATGCTTTTTTTCCCTCTAAAATTATGGACCAATACCCCCAGCTCTTTAGATGATCATCTGGGAGAAAAATGGTGCTCTTAACTAGTTTATAACACACAGCTTTCCCAGATCACCCAGAGACAGTATTGTTTGCCCTTCAAGTGGTTAATACATATGATGTTTACAATGATGACTAATATCCACAGTGCTCATTATTATGATTATATAATGCAATGAAGTGCTGTGTAAATTATGACATATTCCTTTCAATATAATAAAAATTGAATACTTTGATAAGATCCTTGCATCTATAAATATTATGATCAAATTAAGAATAATAAACCAACTATTTAATTTTCTTGTTTAATTTAAAATATGAACCCAACTACAAACATGTTTGTAATCATGGTGCTTAAATAAAGATGTTAATTTAAAAAGATTAAAAAAATACTGTCCCTCACATGTCAACATGCATTCAAAACTTCAGAATGTGACATTATTTGTAAATAAGATATCAATAGATTCAATTAATATGACAAAGTCATATCAGACTAGAATGTATGGAAGCTAATAACAATGAAAGGACTCTGAGAAGATACACAAAAGTAAGACAAAAAAGACCAATGGGATTGGTGTCATGCTGTCTTAAGCCAGAGAACAGAGGTATCACCAGAATATAGAAGTGTGGAAAAGCATTCTCCCTCAGAGTCATTCAAAAGAATGTGGTCTAGTTGACATCTTTCAGAAGAGTTAAATCTAAAAATTATGAGAAAATAAATCTAGGACATTTTACTCCCCACCCCCCATTTATAATCATTTATTACAGAAATACTAGAAAATGTATATAGTCTCAGACTACGGATATTCACATGGACAAATGAAAATTATTTATCCCAATTCTATCTCCAAAAGAAATTAACTCAAGCACTGCTCCTAACACTAATTTTTAAGGGTTGCTCCTAGCAATGCCCAGGTAAGCATGTAGTTCTAGTAATCAAACTACGGCTTGCAGCATATGTAGCTTTGCTCCAACCCATTTGATATGCCCAGAGACTCATAATGTTTTAAATAATTAGAACTATTATCTACCATGATGGTTTAAACCTGACTTGTGAGTCAGACTTTCTCTTCAAAAGATAGCTTTATGCTGTAACACAGTATAATAAATTTTAGTAGCAAACCTTTCTGGAACATGTAAGTTATTCTGGCATTTGACTGAAGGTTATTGTTAGCATTCTGGAAGAATTTCAATAGGAATCAAAAGGATAAGGAAGTGAGTAAAATCATTTCAGAACTATTTTTGAAGGGTAATGCCAGCTTTCCAGAGGGATTTCAGTGGTCTGCTAGAGGGCAGCAGAATTATTGCTGAAGTATTCCTTGTGGACAACTTTAATCTTATGGCTGAAGTGTATTCAAAACAATTCTGCTGTGATAGTAAAAAATATATATATCCATGCTGTGCATTCCCAGAAGAGCATCCTGACCTCCTTATTCACATGAGCCAAGAACTGAAAAAGAGCTGAAGGGGTAAATTGGTAAAGTGCTATGATAGAGATCTTACTCTAAATACTGGTGGAAGATACCCCATGTCCCAAAAGGCTAGAGGCATTAGATGTTTTATGGGATGTGTACCAAAATGAATAATGCAAAGAAAAAATGTTCCTCACCCTATTCAGGTAAGATTATACAGGAAAGCAAGAGATATAAAGTCAAATATTTTCTTCTATATGATTGTTCTGAAGACCCCTAAATTAATCCACCACAAATGGGGCAATAGAGCAATTACATTTCTAGCCAACTAATCATATGAGAAATCCATATATTCAACAAATATTTATTTGACCTCTTATGGGCAATGAGCTAGTGAGCTTCTAACAGTCTTCCTGTTTATATTCTGGTACTTTTGTCTTCCTCTGAGCTAATAATCTCCCTATAACACCCCATCCCTTTTGAGTTTCTGTGTTCTCAAAATTTTATATTATCTTTATTTGAAGAACTTTATGTTATATATACTTTATGCATCTTTTTGTTTTTTTGCATATCTTTTGCTTCTTAACTTTATATGTCTTATCTTTTCCCTCTTATTCCCACTCCTACAGTTCTTAGACTTCAAGGCGTTGATCTTGAAATCCCATCTTTATTGTTAATGTTAGCTTTTGTTTTCATCTTTATTTTTATATAATAGCTTAGTAATGTGATTTCAATAGTGCTCAAGTGTATGATATTAATAGACAAAGTTACTGTGCATCCTCACCATCTAAGTACCCATGGTGCTTCCTAATCCCTATGTCACTTCCTGTGTGATATTCTTTCCCTCCCACCCCTTCCCCTATTATTTTCTAATTAATACATCTTGTTTTGTGCATATGTGATCTCTCTGTCATTAAGTCAATCCATCTTTACACAGAATGGCTCTCATCAGCATTTAAGTCTCAATTTCTGTACCACCTTCTTAAATATGTTTTCCATGACCCTACAAATAAAGTATAGTCACCTTCTTAGTCTTTATCTTGGCTTCTTTTCTGTAGTTTTCTACTTATTCTTATTCACCACATGCAACATTTAGATGCATTCATACAGAATATTACATCTATATATATTCACACTTATATATCCAGCACTTAACACAGCATGTAATTATGTACACTATATATAAATATTATATAGTAGCTAATAAAAATAGTGTTTTATAAACACAATTATTGCATAGTAAAATGTACCAACTGAAGAAATAACCTGAAGTGATCAATGCTGGCTCTAAACATCTAAAGAAAAAAATTAAAGCTGTTATGAACTCTCATTTTTCCATAAAATTAGTGCTCAAGATGGTGAGATGCAGGGAGAGATAAAAGTCAAATTTTATCTAGAAAATAATGTTTCTTCTACTTTCGTTTCAAATTAGCAACTAATACAGCATTTTTTGAGTCAGTTAAGGACTCTAGAAAAAGATAAATCTTTTCCATTTTTCTCTTTGACCATCATCCTACCTCTTGCCTCCCCAGATCAAGCGCTGTTATATGTGGGTCAAGCCCAAAGGTACTAACTGGGGGTAATTATAGTTTTTAAAGGATAATCATAAAAATTTTACTTAGAGCAACTTAGATGTGAATTTAAGAAGCAAATCAAGGAGGTTGTTCAATCTTTTTGATTTCAGTTAAAGGAATCATCTGAGTTTATGAAGCACTATAGAATCATACAGACAATTATGGTTAGGTACAAAAAAGATAGTGTTTGGAACAAACAGATTTTTATGAAGGTAGAACCTTTCCACATGGCCCTCTGGATCCTTATGTGACTTTGGTTTGAACTCAGAACCCTAGATCTTTGGAAAGTACTTTGAACAAGTAACACAATGTATCACCACTATCACTACTACCCACCTCACACAGAAGTGTTTGTAATAAAAATGGAGGAAAAAGAATCACATTATTAAAATTCTAATGTAAACCATCTTCAATAGGTAACCAGATAGGGGTAATTACAATCTGCATTGCAATTCCCAGAGAATTGAATTCTCAGGGAGGGTCCAAATTGAGAAAACGGAGTTTTAAAAAAGCAGCAGAGGTGGTGTTGAGAAATTAGAAAGTGGGGGACAAGTACTATGTAGCAATATAAAGCCTCTCTTTAAGGCTTTCATGGGTTTCCAGTGAAGATCTTAAACTCAAAAACTTTATAAGCACGTTTCTTGTTAAACATGAAAACTTTTTTTTTTTTGGTAATTACTTTGGACTAACTCTGCTAGGAGATGCCACAGAAAGCTGTCACAGAGGCACTTGGAGGAACTTCGCTGTAGAATGTCTGCTCATCATTACAAAAAGGACAGACCAACATAATAATGAATTTAAGTCAATTGACCCCAAATTTGAAGAGCCAGGGTAGCCCAGCATGACACTTATATTAATTACAGGGGCCCCTTCCCAGGTTTTTCACCTAGATTTATTTGCCACTTACTTGGAAAGAGCACACTGCTTCAAAATGACCAACTTCTGGAGATAAAGAAAATTTGAACAACTTTTAGTTTATTTTGTATAGCAGACCTAAGTGATAGCCATGCTTTTTCTTTCTGTAAATAAGCTCTACCACTCAGAGCATGATTTGAGAACTTTTCAAGTCTATTTTCTGAGATAGAGTCCAAAAGTCCAAATAAATACATTCAAATTACTCCTTTACATCTTGGCCAGGTTTCAGTTTGTAGGTGTGCCTTCTAATGTTCATTTAAAAGAAGATTTTGAGTCTCAGGCAGGACCTAACAACTGAAAGGGAATTTGTCAGTGTGAAGTCCAGAAATTTTTTTCAAAAATTACTAAGTTCATCAAAATCAATAACAGCTTTTTTCCTTATTTCCATACTGTGAGGTATTTTTATATACTTATCAACCTTATTTCCCATGGTTAGATGTCTAGTGCTTTCCAGATCCTTCAGTTTTCTCATTCTTTCCCTGTGTCACTAATGTAGTCTCTATCTAAGGGAAAGAGTCATACACATATGCACAAAGTATTTTAGGCTACAGACATAAAATATTACATAGTGGACCCAAAAGATTACATAATAGATCCAAAACTCTGCTCCAAAGTTTTATTCCACTAATAAGATCATGGAAAGTCATTATAAATGAGATATAGATTTCAGATTTAGCAATCCATTATTTGGCACCTACAAATTCTTTTATTTTGGAAGGAACACACCCAGTGGTGCTCAGGATTTACTTCTAGTTCTGCACTCAGGAAATGCTCCTGGAAGTGTTCTGGGGACTATAGGGATTTGACTTGGGAGTCAAACCTAATGGCAACACAAAAGGCTAGCAACCTGACCACTTTATTCGCTCTCTGGTTCCCACCTTCTGTTTTTAAATATCGAACTATAAGATGCACAGGATTATAAAATTGTCTAAAAGTTGAAGCAATGGTTTCATTGCAGTCCTCAAGGTATATTAAATCAGACTAATTTAATAATAGCAATCTGAATTTAGATGAGTGTACAATAAAATGTAAACAAAAAGTAGCATAACAAAAACATAACAAACAGTGAAAATGGAATGTGGGAAAGATGTCAGGAAAAAAAGAGGATGGGGATTTCTTAAAAAGTTCAAATGCAAGGGTGGGGATAAAGATAAGTTTAAATACAGTTGGAATATAATTGAACAATCTCACCTCTAAACAAAAACCTAAAAAAATTATATGTAGAATAACAAACAGGCATTTGTACATGTGTGATAATCACACATTATTCACTGTAGTTAAAAAGAAGGAAACAAAATACTTAACAATGGATAAATAAGCAAAATATGATACATATAATTGAGTTTTATTTGGCTTTAAAAAACAATATTGACATCATGGATGAATTTTAAAGACATCACGTTAAATAAAATGAGCTACATGGTCACAAAAATATAAATGTACAAATCCACTTATATGAATTATCTAGACTAGTCAGTGCATAGAAACAGAAACAGGATGTTAAAATGTGGCTGCCAGAGTCAAAGGAAATGTAAAGTTGTTTTTAGTGTAGTTTCAGCTTTGCAATGTGAAGAAAATCCACATTTTCACAAGATTATAATTAGTGAAGTTTCAGCTTTGCAAGGTGAGTATGATACTCTAGAAACTACACCACTGCAATTTTGAAAATTATAAGAATGATAGATTTTATGTTCACTTTATATTATCACAACAAGTGAGCTTAACTGTGAGTGACTTGTTTTGTGAAACTTTTCCACATGTAAGGTATCCTTTAGATCTAAAATTGTCTGCAACTAACATTAAGCTTCCTACATCACCTGAACAAATTCTTACCTGACCTCACAAAGCAGCTCAACCTTTGTCCTTTCACTGAGAGTAGAGAGCTGTTCTCCTAGATATGTGTTGGTGTCCTCCTGCCAGACAGCCTTGAAGAAAGAAATGAGATGGATCAGCACTTTAAAAATATTGAATGTCCTTCAAGGACACACCTTATCCACAGAGGCCATCATGGGAAAGTTAGGTACATTAATCATGTCCCCTGTTGGAAAGAAAAGGGAAGAAATAAATAAACAACCCATCATCATGATCAGGTATCAAAGGTTTGTTTTAGGTCATACCCCCATTAAAGTGAATTTCAATGCTGTCAGGAACAATGCTATGAATCTTCTGTACTTTTTTTTAATGAGAAATTCATGCTGGAAGGATGCCTCCTACATATGAGCTACATGAAGAGTGTCCCTGTCAATTTCTCTATCTTTCCATTTTGGGTGTTTTAAAGTAAGTATATAAGAGTACTGCACATTTTCTTCTGCATTAAGTGCCTCAGCCTTGAATAAATATTAAGTAAAGCTAATGTAACTGGCAAGAAACTTAATAATTTAAAATAGCTATCAGTATATTGTTATGTTTTTGTACATTTTAATGCAATTATCATTTGAAAATTTTTACTAAAGTCTTTGAAAATACTTCAATTTTTAATATACATATAGAAATGTTAGAAAAAACAAAAATATAAAAATAATATAGTTTGTCTAGTAATATCAAATGTTTGCACCTTGGCATGTATTTTTAAAAATCTTTTCTTTTCATGTATGCAAGTATCCACACATGCATAAAAGTAGATTAATAAAATGCATTAGAAAAAGTAAATCCCACCTTGATAGGAAAAATTTCTGCCTGATAACATAAAGCCTGAAGATATTACTTTGACTTTTAGTACTCCAAGATCTCAGTAAGAGATATTTCAACCTTTGCCAGCAAAACAACCCCAAAAAAGAACATTCTAATGATACAAGTCCAGAAAAGATGTATTTATGCAGAAGAATATAAAATATTTTTATTCCTTAACTGGGCTTTAGATTAAAAATTAAAGAATATATATTCCTATTTACCTCCTAGAAGATAATTTTTAAAAAATGATAGGTCTATGTTTAAGTAAGTAAATAACAGACAAAAAGAAACTAGGAACCTATTATTAGGTAAAGTTAGAAAAAATAGTTATAGAACTGAGACAAGTTTATTTAACTAGAGATTTTTTAATAGATGCCTCGTTTGTGCCTATGTATTTTTAGAAAGTGCTAACTCAACACTCACCCTGACCTGTCATCTTCAGGTCTACTTGGTGGCAACATGTAGTAAAATAAATCCAAAAGCTTTAATTAATAAATAAAACAATGAATAAATAAACAAAATTCTGAATCCAATTCTTTGTGTGTGGGGGGATTCAAATTGATTTACCCTCATTCTAAAAGGAAGAGAATTTTTCTCACACTATTAAACTCAGTCATCATGGGATTCCCATGAACAAGAATGCCAGGCTACTATAAAAATATTTATATGGTTTTCTTTTTTTTGAAAACAGAATTATTTAAAACCCTCAGAAAATAGATTGATGCCTAGAGCTATGATTCCTAAATATCCTGCTCCAAAAGGCATTTATATTTCTATTATCTTTTATTAATTTCTATTATTTTAATAGATAATGAAAATATTTGGCATGTCTCATTTGTTTGCATTCTCTTAAATTTAAGAACATAAATTTACATTAAGTTGTTCATTTTTTTCTCAACATATTTATTCCTCAAGAGATGATACATATATTACGTTTAAAGAGTAATAGCTGTGGGGGCTGGAGCAATAGCATAGTGGCAAGGCATTTGCCTTGCAAGGAACCAACACAGGACTGATGGCAGTTCAAATCCTGGCATCCCTTATGGTCCTCCGAGCCTGCCAGGGGCAATTTCTGAGCAAGAGCCAGGTGTAAACCCTGAACGCTGCTGGATGTGACACAAAAACAAAATAAAAAAATAAATAAAGATAAACAGTTGATAATATTGGATTGCAGAATTTCTTCTGTAAACAACTTCAAAGTGCTATAAAATATGTGAAACAATTGTTTTAGGAACTGTCTAAAAGTTAGCATATGGTTGTAATCTTGGTCTTGGTGCCTCCCTTATTCCCCACTCTAACTGGGAGGTAGGTCTAGGTAGTTCAAGTTATGTGGTTTTGTTTGAAGAAGAGAAAAGTAATAAACTGGGGTAAAAGTCTAATATGCTGAATATGAATGGAATCCTTTTAGAGGCTCTCATCGTAGGTTTGAGAGACGAAGGAGAAAAAGGTGAAATACCACAACAGTACAAA
This sequence comes from Crocidura indochinensis, assembly GCA_004027635.1. Classification (NCBI taxonomy): domain Eukaryota; kingdom Metazoa; phylum Chordata; class Mammalia; order Eulipotyphla; family Soricidae; genus Crocidura; species Crocidura indochinensis. The sequence continues at coordinate 1,477 of PVKC010044785.1, read as the reverse complement.
AAGAAGTGTCAAATATCTAGTGAGCACTCCAGCGATAACCATAGGCACCACAATAAAAGCCATGGTCTTGAGTTAACAAATATGGCAGAGTACATAAAGAAAGAAATGAAAAAAAGAAAAAAATATAACCATAAATGGGGACAACAACTTCCATACCCACTCCAAAACTAAGAAATCGACAAAAACTAGATAGGTAAATAAAAATAAGAAAAAAATAATAATGCAAAATGAAGATAAAAATAATATATAAAGAAAAATGCTTTGTGCTTTTTGCCTTTTTTTTCCTCCTGCACTGGCACAGTAAATATTGGGGTCATTCGAAAAGTAATTCACTTAGCCTAAGCGTTGTAGGGTTTCTCCACCCTTGGAGTATATTGTCACGGGATTAACGATAGGCTCCATTCAGGTTCATTTATTCTCCCGGTGGTGCTTTCGTGGTTGTTTGGAAGATTTCTACTCCATCCTGGGTGATGACATCAGACCTCTGTATCTAGAGATCTCAGTAACTGCACAGGTCGGGGAGTGGGACTTATGATGAAGTCCTTCTTTGTGGTTCTAGAAGTTCTGTTCCCGCAGTGTCATTTTAATTCATCTTCTGTGGTTGGTGGTCTTGATCTTTGCACTGATCCTAGGATGGAACCTAGGATAGTGTCTTTCATTGTGTTTCCAGAAGCCCCATTCCTTTGGAAATGTCTCTGCCAGACCTTTGGAACTGGGGATCTTGGTTGTTGTGCGGGTCATAGTTCAAACCCTAGACTAGGACTTTTTATTGGTCCCAAGATATATACAGTCTGGTTATGGTTCTAGCCATCAGTCATCTGTAAACTGAGATCTTGGCTTTTGGACTGACCAAAGGGTAACAAGTCTTCTGATTTTGTCTTATCATTAGCAGGTAAGGTAGAATAACCTGCTCTTAGGTCAAGTTGATCCCATTTTCCTCGTTGTCAGGATATCATATTAGAGCTGGCACTTGTTGGTGGCCCAGCAGTATTAAGGATGTCCCGCATGGGATTTGTTTCCTGTAGCTGTTGTGAAGAACTGTGTCGTTTCTATGTCTGGGATCCAGGGTTCAAGGCTGGACGAATGGTGTATAATCACCAGAGGTCTAAGTTCAAGGTGGGAGATATCCCTGTATTGTAAACAAGTATGAGTTCTTATCCCTAGTAGATAAGAGCTCTTTTTTATATGTGAGATTTCTCCTTTTTTAGTGTGCCTGTGCAGGGAGAAATGTGCTACTTTATATTGTCGGTGCATTTGGGGGTGGACAGAGAAGGAAACAGAAACAGGTCACACATCCAAAAAAGGTAAAAATACGAATAAAAGTATATGTGCTCACATATGTATATGTAGAACAAACATTTAAAAAATGAATTAACAAAATAATTAAAGGACCAAAGTGATGCAAGAGACTACCTTACTTTTGGGGAAAAGCAGGTGAAGAGGTGGTGTAATACAGGTTTCATACTTATGTTGAAAG
>PVKC010044784.1:0-11525 GCA_004027635.1 Crocidura indochinensis | reverse complement strand
CTCTCCTCCCTCTCAGAGTTATTTTTTGTATGCTTTGCTAATTCTTTTGATTAGTTTGATTAGTCATTTCTACACGTGAGTGAAAAGCAACTGATAATCATTTACTCTCTGGCTTATTTAACACAATCACTTCAAGCTCCATCCATGTTGTTAAGAAAGGCATGACTTAGTCCACGACAATAGTACAGAATGCAGTAGTATAAGGTTGCCTTGCATGGGCCAACAAAGGTTTGATCCCCTATGCCAGATGCCCTAAGTATAGTCAGGTCTGGCACCAAAATCTGGCTCCCCTCAAAAAAACGAAACAAAGTTATGGATGTTTGGAGAATATTCTTGGTGTAGTAATCATCATTTTTGTTTAAAGGGCCCACCCACCAGTGGTCAGGGAACCTGGACTATTTCTGTGATATTCTGCCCAACTCTGCAGGTCTGAAGGTACTCATGGCAGTACCCACCAATGCAATAGCTGGTCTTGAATTCGGCACTTCTGTTCAAAAGAACATGCCAACTAAATTAGAGATAGGGTTTTTTTTCTTCCTTCTCTGTGCAAGGGATCAGGCCCAAGGCCTCATACCTGTATAAGTACTCTACTTCTGAACAACATCCTCAGTACTCAGTGATAATTTTATAATTACTGTATTGTTTAGTAGAGGGAGGCTGTGCCTGTTTGCTTCTCATCAACGTGTCAGTTTTGCTTTCTTCCTACTCATACCAACATTTGTTTTTTTCCACATTTTTTCCCCAGGCTATTCTTTTCTGTTTTACTGTTTTTTGTTTGTTTTGTTTTGTTTTGGGGTCACACCCAGCAGTAATTGGGGATTATTTCTGGCTCTGCACTCAGAAATCGCCCCTGGCAGGCTTGGGGGACCATATGGGATGCCGGGAATCAAACCACCATCTGTCGTCTGTCGTAGGTGGGCCACGTGCAAGGCCCTACTGCTGTGCAGTATCTCTCCAGCCCCCTTTCAGTCTATTCTTAGTGTGAAATGGTAGCAAATGTGAATTGAGTTTCTATTTTCCTTAAAAGTGAATCTCTGTGTTTTTCACATACCTGTGTGCTTTTGCTTTACCTATGCATTGCTAATAGATTTTACCAGAAAGGATTTTTTATTTTTATTTTTAGAGACAGAATCTTGCTATGTTGCCCAGGCTGGAGTGCAGTAGCTATTCACAGGCGCGATCCCACTACTGATCAGTACGGAAGTTTTGACCTACTCCATTTTTGACCTGGGCCGGTTTGCCCCACCTTAGGCAACTTGGTGGTCCCCCACTCCTGGGGGTTACCATATTGATGCCGAACTTAGAGCGGATACCCGATCGGCATAGCGCACTGCAGCCCAGAACTCCTGGACTCAAGTGATCTGGTCTCAGTCTCCCAAGTAGCTGGGATGCCACCACGTCCAGCTTGACTTGTTTTTTGGTGTGGCATAGGGCACCACACCAAATGGGGCTCAGGGCTTATTTCTGGCTCTGCTCTTAGGAATCACTCCTGGCCATGCTTGGGGGAATCAGACTTAGGTTGACTGCATGCAAGGCAAGTACCCACCTGCTTGCTGTATTGTTGAATCCAGTCCTTTAAACAAATTAGCAAACTAGCTAAACCTGAAGAATTTTGTCCTTGAAACATTGCTAACTTCTGTGGGTAGGACATTTGTCTTGCACGCTGCCAACCACAGTTCGATCGCTGGCAACGCTTATGGCCTTCTAAACTTGCCAGGAGTGACTTCTGAGCACAGAGCCAGGAAATAACCCAAGTGCTGCTGGGTGTGACCAAAAAACCAAAGATCAAAAACAAACTTTGCTACCCTTTGTAAAAATACTTCTAAGGTAAATCGATTTTATTGTGGGGCCTCCCAAGTGGTTTGAGGGCCAGGAACCTCTCCTGGCATATCTCAGCTGTCTGTGGATATTCATGAAAGGATCTGAGTATGCTGTACTGCTTAGGCCCCTCTGGTGGTTGTAATTTCCAGGGCCACCCTTCTCCAGGGCTCCACCAGCTAGTGTGAGAAGGCATGTCATTCCAGAGATCTGAGACACCTTGCCTGTACCCTCACCCCTGTGATTCTTGCATACCCTCCTCCCATACAGGGGTTTTCAAAGCTACAGCCTCTCTGTCAAGTGCTGGTTTGTATTTTTTGCTTTACAGTGCATCCATGTGATCATGGCTACTTCCATGTTTAGTGCATCTTGATTCTTTGAATGCTTTCCCAAACCTAGGATTGGCCTCCAAGAAATCCACAAGTAATGGACGAAAGCAGTACGCTGGAAAAGATTATTCTCCTGAGCCCTTACCTCCTGGTGTGTCCGGCTTCCTGCCCTGGCGCACGGCACTGCGTGCCAAAAGGAATAGGTAGATGTTTGTATTTCCTGTCTGCTCTTTGAGCATTCTTTATTTGGAACTTCCGGTGTGTAGGCAGTAGCTGATGGCTTCTGTGGAGGAAATTGGAGCACCCACACATATTTCTGTCTAATAAGTCCTTAAAGGAGAAAAAGCAAAAAGTAATAGTAGTTGGGGATTTTAAATTATATCCTGTCATTGCAAAAGATGCTAACCCTGTGTGGGTCCAGGAACTTAAAATGATCTCAGTGAAAATGATGTAACTTAACAGGAGAGTACTTGCTTTGCATGTGTGAGATTCTCAGTTCATTCCCTCAGTGTGCGAGAAAGGGGGTAGGGGAGAGAAACACAAACAGACAAGAGACAGAAAGATAGATCTGAAGATGAGAAACTTTTGTTTTAAATATATAAGTCTTTATTTTAGCACCATGATTACAAGCATGTTTGTAGTTGGGTTTCAGTCATAAACAGAATACCTCCCTTCACCAGTGCAACAATTCCACCACCAGTGCTCCCCTCCTCCTCTACCCCTGCCTGTATTTGCGGCAGGCATTCTACTTCTCTCTTTTATATTGTCATGCTAGTTGTAGTGTAGTTATTTCCCTTACAGCGTTCAACACTCTTTGCCGTGAGCTTCAAATTGTGAACTAGTCCTTCCAGTCCTTCTGCGCTTCCGGCCCTTAACTCTATTGTTTCTGGGCCTTATTACAGTAATGTCTTTTAATTTTTTTTAAAACCCATAGATTTTTTGAGCGAGACTATTCTGTGTCTATCTGTGTCTGCCTTATTTCACTCAGCATAATAGATTCTATGTACATTCATGTATAGGAAAATTTTATGACTTCATCTTACCTGATGACTATATAATATTCCATTGTGTATATGTTCTACCATTTCTTTAGCCATTCATCTATTTAAGGGCATCTTGGTTGTTTCCAGAGTCTGGCTTTTTATTATTAGTGTTTTGCTGAGTGAAATGAATCAGTGTGAAGAATTTTATTCATTCTGGGATAGAAGAAAAATAAAAGATAGGATGGTAATAATATCCAGAGAGAATAGAGATGAGGGCCAGAAGGACTAGTCCATAGCAGGAAGCTTGTGACAGAACTAGGATTGCAGTTAGGGAAGAGAAGGCTCCACTATGACAGTGATAGTTGGGATTGATCATGCTGGACAATAATGGTGCTGAGATAAAGTGATATACTTGGACCTGCAAACCAATGTCAAGAAGGGCAAAAATGGAGGGGGGGAGGGAGAGAGAGAGAGAGAGAGAGGAGAGAGGAGGAAGAAAGGAGGGAGGGAAATGTTTGACCAGGGGTTGGCAGAGAGAGAGAGAGAGAAGAGAGAGGAGGAAGAAAGGAGGGAGGTGATAGTTGGGTTGATCACGCTGGACAATAATGGTGCTGAGATAAAGTGATATACTTGGACCTGCAAACCGAGAGAGAGAGAGAGAGAGAGAGAGAGAGAGAGTGAGAGAGAGAGAGAGGAGAGAGAGAGAGAGAGGAGAGAGAGGAGGAAGAAAGGAGGGAGGGAAATGTTTGACCAGGGGTTGGCAGAGGGAAGGATGGGAGGGAAATTGGGGACATTGGTAACAGGAAATGTGTACTGGTGAAGGGTGGTATACATCGTTTGAATAACAATCATGAACAATTTTGTAATCATGATGCTTAAATAAATGATATTTTAGAAAATATGGGTGGATTGTATCAAGCCTTACAAATAGTGAGAAGTTTGGTTAGGTAAGATTGGGGTAAGGAAGCATTTTAGGGAAATGGCTTAGTGCAGAATGTATGAAAAGCATGGAATAGACTGATGCAGTTATTTAACCTAGCCCATGTTTTAGTGGATCTGAGAGAGTGAATCCAATTGAATTAGTTTTCATTAGTCAACTAGTGGATATAGCTGTTCATAGTGATTTTTTTTTTATTGCAGAGGTTTCTCATAAAATTGGGCAGAATGAATTAGATTGTTATGTTTAGTCTCAAGTATGCATTTGGTTATATTCAAGAAATTTACCATTAGCAGTTGTTAATATATATATATTTATGTATATATTATATAATATAACTGAAGGGCTAGACTAATAGTACAGTTAGTAAGGTACTTCTTGCCTTGCATGCAGCTGACACATATTCATTTTTCAGCAATTCATTATGGACCTCTAGTCCCTTCAGGAGTGGTCCCTGAGCATAGGCAGGAGTAAACCTTGAATACCACTGGGTGTAGTCCCCAAACATAAAATATAAAAAGAGAGAATTGATTCAAGATCAGGAAAGGAACTTTTATTAGTTGCAGAATATCTGTTCAATTCCTCACATTAATTTGCTGTTGATAATTTTCATTGAACAAAATTTTTTTTACAGTGATATGGATTATTACTGATACATTAAGCACAACATCTTAGTTGATGTTTGTGACTTAGTATATCTGCTTCCTCCTACTCACAAGGACTCAATAGTAGAATCACCATTTAGTGGACATTAGATTAGAAATCTAAATTTTCCTAACCATAGAAATTTCCTTTCATCAATTCAGAGTTTACAACAAAGCCAGTTTAATAACTTCAGTTTTCTACATAACAGAGTCTTTCAGGTCTTCATATTTATTTATTTTGTACCTAATTCTCTGTGGATGTTATGTATAATAAACATTTTAAGTAGAATTAACTGGTAATATATTGACATTAATGTTTATATCTTTCTAGGGGCTTTCCGTTAACAAATACTCATGATGCATATACTCAGTTGCAGGTATGTAGTGCTCATATTTGTAATATGTAGGGGTTATGTAATATGTAGAGTGAGAAGGTATAGGAGTTAACGTGCTTGCCTTCTAGCCCCTGGCACCTCATATGGTCACTTGAGTGTCACCAGGAACCACTTTTGAGTGTAGAGCCAGAAAAAGTCCATGAGAACTGCTAGGTATGGTTCAAATCTCACAAATAAGTGAGTGAATAGAACTTGTTGAACTACTGTGCTGATGCTACCTGTTATTCTGTGAATAGAACACTAGGTGTGGGCTTTCATGTATGCACAAGCAAGCCTTTTTTCTAGCCTCCAAATCATGTTTTGCGAAAGGAATTTAATGTGCACTTCTCAACGTTTTAACACTTGAGAGCTATCAGACTTAAATATGTTTCCCAGACATTTTGTTTGAGGCTAATGTATGTTTTAATTCCTAAAGTTGAAGCAAGGTCCCAAGCTGGAAAGCTCTTGTTTTCTGAGGCCCATCTCTTTTTCCTTTATACTATTGCTGGCCTGGGAGCTACCAGCCAGTCCTGTCAGTTGTGTCATTGCAGGGCCAGAGCACTGGACAGGCAAAAGGCTTATGCCTAGCCTGCACACAACCTGGTTCCCTCCTAGCATTGCATCTTCCGGCCCTCACTCTTAACTGCTAACTGATGAGGGAAGACCCTGGATAACCCCCTTTCCCAACCTTCAATAACGGACTCAAGTCTCAAGACTTTGAGAAAAAGTGTGGCGTTGCTCTCTTGCTCTCTGCTCAGTTCCCTAGTCCGAGTACAGTGGTTTGCCCTGAAGACTTTTGCTCTTTGTTGTTTTTTTTTGTTGTTGTTGTTGTGTGTTTTTTGTTTTTTTCTGAACAGGGACTATATCTGGCAGTGCTACATTTTAGGGTGAGCCTAGGACACACTGGGCAAAACTTGGTCACTGGGGATACATGTTCTTATGGAGGTCATTTGGGGGACTGTCACTGCTGAGGACAAAACTCAGCTTCATGATATGTATCAGGCATGTTTCCCCCACTTGATTGATCTTCCCAGCCCCAAATACAGACGTTTCTTTCTGTACTGTTAAATTTCACTACTTTTTTATTTATTTACTTATTATTATTATATTCCAATTATATTATTTTTCATATGCTCAAGACCTCACACAGGCAAAACATGTGCTCTGACCCCTCAATTTTTCAGTGTTTGGAACTGCCATATTCAACACTATTTCAGTAATGGTGGAACTGATGAACCTGATTGCCCATCTGCTATTGGGACAAGTAGTGTTATATTTATTCCAACACTAGCTTTGGGGTTAGGATGATAAGCAAAGGTTTGGAAACGAGTATGTGAGTTATATGTAGAAGTAACTTATTTTTAAATCATCAGGTGATTTTTACATACTTAAAGTATGTTGAAATGTTGTAGTGGATGTTCACTTAATCAAGCACAATAAAACAATCCATGACAGGAGACCATAAAGACAAGGGTGTCTTAAAAACAGCAGCAGAGAGCAGTGGTCTCACACGACATTTTATAGGGCATTTCTGCTAGGTCATCCTTCTGATTCATGAGGATCATCTCAGATGATCATCTGATCCTCTCAGATCTGTGTTATCATTGTGGGGGCACATGTGTACATCATGGCGTCAAGTACAACTACAAATAGGAGGGACTAAAGTACAGTGAGGACATTAGGAGTACACCATGGTTACATCAAGGGAAGTTGAGTATAGTAAGGACATTAGGGGATGTTAATGCACATCATGGTATCAGTATGGCTACAAAGAGTTTTTATAATTTGCAGTTTTTAGGTTGAATGGAACAGGAAGTCATCCTAAGTGCAGATAGGGTGGACTTCTTTTAAAACTTTTCAGCCACACACAAAATCATTTGTTATAAACCAGTTATAAATTTTAAAATATCATAAATTTCAATAATAGCAGTTGACTTTATAATTCTTTCATCTTTATTAGTCCTTCGCTAGTGTCTCTTCCTCCTGAAAAGTGCTTTTCCTTTTTGGTCTGGGGGTGGGTAGGTTTTTTTATTGAAATCATTTCAGTTCACCACACCCACCCTATGCTGGGAGTAGAAGTTCATGTCCCACAGTTGACTGTCAAAGCATTGTGACCCTCTATTGGTTCTGGGTACTCCACTCTCTTTTTGTGCTCTTCCTCTACTTGGTGAACCTCTGCTCTGCATTCTGAATGCCTGAGTTTGCTTTTGTCTTCCCTTTGCTGTTTCTTTATAATCCACATTCTTCTGAAATCTGTCTTCCCTTTAGATACATTCCTCTTTAGTTTCATCCAATTAGTTACAAATGACAAAAATTACACCTTTTTTTTCCTGCTTAAGCTGAAAAGCTACATTTTCTTCTAGACTTTGGTGCTGTCTACTGTGTAATTTTCTGAGAAAAATATATCTGGCTTATGGGAGTCACATCTAATAAAACAGACAGTTCCTAATAGTAACTCCAACCAGAACAATTCTCAATAGTAAAGCCATAGTGAATTGTTATTATTTTATTTAGACTTAAGCACTAGTGAAGGGTGTGTCTCTGAAATGATTGGACATTTCAGAAAGGTCAGTGTTGTTATTTGATATTTGCTGTCTACTTTATCTTCTCTCTTCTACAATTCTCTTGTCTTCAAGCAGTCGCGCTTCCCGGTGACTGTGACATTAGAGAGCCCTTCCTCTTCAGAAGTTGAAGAGATTGACAGTTTGTCTGATGGTGTGCAAGAGGAATCTTTGATCACCGGTGTGAAACAAGAAGCATTGCAGGTAAAAGCTGCCACTTTACCTAGAATAGATGATATTTCAGATTCCGGGTTTACTGGCAGACACATGATGTCCAGACTATGTATTCCTTGAAAGGTTCTGGAACCTAGACCAAAGTAAAAGACAAAAGTCTAAACTCCAGAAAATGAAAGCCAAAATGTGTGATGTGATAAATTCTCTTTTGTTGACATCTTCAGAATGCAAGATTCAGGGAGATTAAGATCAAGTATCTTAATCTCAAGAAGGGAAGTTCTGAATGGTGACAGCTGAATCAGTGCTTGTAGATAGATTTAAGAAATCAGTGATATCACTGGTTTTGGAGGCTAGCTCTTGCCAGGCATGGGGTTTGGGGAGACTCCAGGCCGAAGGCCTTCTCCCTAGCTTGGGGGGTGCTGCGAGGCTTAGCAGGCCCCCAGCTATCCACCTCTTTCTCCCCTGGACTCCAGGCCTTCCCTGGGTGCTGGCCCAGGTGGCCAGAAGGTGGGTGCCAGGTAGTCCCTATAGGGGTCCTCAGGCTTTCTCCCCTCCCCTCCCTACACTAGGTGGGAGGGGCACGGGAAGGAGGGTGGGCAGATATCTGGCTTCCGGTTCCAAAAAAGAATTAAAAAAAAAATAAAGAAGTCAATGAGTCCTACTGAATTTTTATTATACAAAGGAAAAAAGAACGTTGGTTTTAATTAAAATGTAATACTCTGGGATTTTTTTCACTCTGAGTAATCCATGTTCTCTCTTAAGCATATATTTCTCTCTTCTCATATTTCTCTAGATTTTCATAAAACTTCAGCCCTTCATAACAAATTTTTTGCCTAAAAATACTGTACCTTTATTGCAAACCTGGTAATGTATAGTGAATTAAAGGAAACATATTTGGGTCTGGAGCAATAGTACGTACTGTGGGTAGGACATTTGTCTTACATGCCAAATGTCTTACATGCCAGCACTTCTATATAGTTCCTGAACCCACTAGGAGTGATCCCTAAGCTGAGAGCCAGGAGTAAACCCTTAGCATTACTGCATAATGCCTAAAAACAAAAACAAAAAAAGATGTTTTATATTAAAATTATTTAGAATAATTTTATTTAGGATGAAAGAGTACAGAAGTCCTATTTTCTTCTAGCACTGTGGAAATAACTAACTAACTAAATAAATAAAGATGGCTGGAGTGGTAGTGCAGTGGTAGGGCTCTTGCCTTGCACGCAGCTGACCCAGGTGGACTGCAGTTTGATCTTTGGCATCCCATATGGTCCCCAAGCCAGGAGCAATTTCTGAGTGCATAGCCAGGAGTAAACCTGGAGCATCACCGGGTGTGGCCCAAAAAAATCAAGCAAAAAAAAAAAAAATATCAAGAAAGAGCCAGATTGTCTTCTTTCCTTAAATTAATGATATAAGTTTAGGTAGGAGAAATAACTAGAAAAGTATAGCACATCACAGAAGTAGTTTATAAATCAGGTAAAATTACATAGTCCTTTCATCTTAAATATGAGTACCTACAATTTGCAGTACTTAAGTGGCTCATTACCAAGTTATAGAATAAAGACAAGATCCTAGGGTCAGACATATAGTAAGTATAGTAGGTAAGGAACTTGCTGACATAGGTTTGATCCCCTGCTCCACATATGGTCCCCTGAGCACTACCAGGAATGATCCCTGAGCACAGAGCCAGAAATGAGTCTTCAGCACAGTCAGGTACTGAAATAGTTTGATTTCTAAAAGTTTGAATAAATAAATGACATGAATTCTTTATTATGCACATGCTTCTATTTATTACAGTAAGCCACACTAAAATAGTTTGTATTATTTTATTCATGTAAAATTTATAATATTTGTTATTTAACGTTGTATAATAATGGTATATATTTATAATAAACTAGCCTCAAGTAGTATATTAGTTGCCCATTGTGAATGTGGTAACTTAAAACTGTTGGGTCCAGAGCGATCATATTGGGGTTAAAAAAACTTGACTGGCATTTTGCCAACATTGGTTCTACTCTTGAGCACTATATTATAGTTCCCGAGCTCTGCTACAATCTTGCTTTTTAGTAGAGCCCAGAATCAGGACTAAATCCTGAATATGGTCAGGTGTAGGTCTTTCTAATCACCTCCCCATCCCCCAATAAAAGACAAATAAGCAATTAGTTTATTAGCTCACAGTTGTGTTTGTTGAAGGTCAGAATATCACTTGAAGGCATTTTATACCCAGAGTCATGTAAAATGGAATCAAAATGACAATCAAGCTAATGATATTTGCAGATGGCTAAAGAATCTGCTTCCGAGCTCATGTGGCTCATTAATGTAGTTCTTCTTCCAAAGTTGCGGACAGAGGGTTAGTCAGAAAACAGACCTAGCTTTAGAAGCCTCCATTCTTTATTTTTTGTTCAATATTACTTGTATTGTATTTCTGAAAAGCCTTCTTTAGAAAGACCTGGTTTCTTTTAATTTTTAGGTCATGTCCGTGTGGGACAGTTTTCCTATCTTACCATCACTAACTTCAGAAGTTTTAATTACAAACCTGCAAAATCTCTTGGCAATAGTGTCCTGTGTGTTTTCTTAATTGGGAAGTTTGGATACTTTAGCAAGTTGGAATCTTAGGGACTAATCTTAGAAATTTGTTTACCATAAAGTTTTACTTTCAAGGATCTTAGAATCTTCAAGTTCTTGAAAATCACAAGTTAGTTTGCCAATATCCATTCAATTTTGTGGACTTTGGTGTGATAGCTTTCTGAACAGGAGTGGCATGCATTTATTTTCCTGCATTTGAAACATGACTTCTAACAAAGTGACCTTGTTACCATCAGCTTTTTTAGCCTTGTATTAAAAGAAGAAATCAGTAGTTGTATTTTTCTTCTGCATTCCATGATCAAGTGATTAAACTTTACCTAAGAAACTCCTATAACAGTGCTGGGCATAGAAAATTCCTTTAAAGTATTTGCTTTTTAAAAAATGTACTCGAATCTGCAATTTCATGATTCAGGAGTGTTAAATGTATTAAAGGGACTTTCTCTTACACAAGGACCTGCAAAGAAAAACAGAATTTTCTTTTCTTTTCCTTAATTATCTTTCAGAAAGGGGGGAATTGAATTAAATCTGTAATCTCTTTTCATGTATTTTGTTGACTGGGCTTGTTTGCATCATAAGGTACTGCAGTGTGGTTATAGTCATGAGATCTAGATGCATTTCTGACTGGTCTCAAATAAGACACTTTAAATCAGCTGGAATGTTTCTGTTTCTTCATACTAGGGAAAACTGGAGGAATGCCTAAAGCAATTAAAGGAGGAGAGAGTAATAAGGCTCAAGGCTGATAAAAGAGTCAGTGAGGTAAGAGGGTTTTATAAAACTTTTAAGTTTTTTTTTTATGTTGCTTTGATTTGTAGCCACAATTTGTATTTTAAGTACAATAATACAACTTACAATACAATATATAATACAATAATACAACAATAATACAATAATGCAAACCTTGGTTTGAGAGACCACAATATTCCTGTCTGTTGACTAAACTGTATGGGTTTCATACTGCATTTAGTTCATCCTAGAAAGCATATATTTTAGAATGAGAAATGTGATTGTATGTATGTTCTTTATGTGACCTGAACTTTGTTGTCATTCAAGATGTTTTTATTCAAGAAAGCACTTATACTGCTGATTTTTTGTTAGACTATCCACTGACAGTTAGTTAAA
>PVKC010044783.1:0-11530 GCA_004027635.1 Crocidura indochinensis | reverse complement strand
AGGTCCTTGAGACTCAGACACTTGTTCATGGAAGGGGTGGATGTAGGAGCCAGGGTCCCTGTCTGCCAGGAAGTGTGTCTCCTTTATCCCTGATGCTCTGAGGGGTAAGGTCTCATGTCACCAAATCCCATTCCTATCATTATTACTGATTTATTCATAGAGTGATCCGCAACTGCTTGCAGTCATTGATCAGTGGGACTTGATAATGACCTGGTTCTTGTTTGGGAAGATGGAATTTGAGAAAACAGCACAGTGTGCCCAGAGATAGTAGAATGGGGTGCTAGAAGAGCTGAGGGAATAGTGAGTCTTCATTGAGTGGACTGACCATCTGAGGTCCCTCACAGGGTCTATGTTGAATAACCAAATCCAGATAGAAGGGAAGATGAGCGAGAGACAGAGAGAAGTGGAAGGGCCATGAGAGAGGGGTCGGTGAGAGAGTTGAAGAAGGTTCACCTCTCTGGAGGTGACAGTACTCGAGTCTGGAGTAGAAGGATGAGACCATACAACTGGAATAAAGTTTAATACTTTAATCTGTCTGCTAACAAGACCTCCACACTGGCCAGCCAGGGCCATTTCCTGAAAGAGATGAGCCTTGCCCAAGGTCATGAGGAAAAAAATATAGGGAGGTTTTAGCTTTCTGATGGTCCTTAAAACGATTGGATATTGTCTAGGGGGATCTTCCTACTGCTCCCTTCCCTTCCTTGATAGACTACCTGGTATGACCAGGTAGTTTGGGGTGGTACCTAAGGAAATAGGCTTGTGAAAACCTAACATGTGGTTTACACCATATGGTTCTTACAAAATGATGTCTCTGGGGCTGGAGAGATAGCACAGGGGTAGGGCGTTTTGCCTTGCAAGCAGAAAAATGGTGGTTCGAATCTCGGCATCCTATATGGTCCCCAAACCTTCTAGGGGCGATTTCTGAGCATAGAGCCAGGAGTAGCCCCTGAGTGCTGCTGGGTGTGACCCAAAAACAAAACAAACAAAAAACAAAACAAAACAAAAAATGGCGTCTCTTTCTGCTCAGAACCTGAGAAGAAGCCTGCCATGTGGCCTTTACAAATGGCATCCCTCCTTGTTCAGAACCCAGGTTCAATAGCATTTGTGAATTCCCTGTTTCAACTGCTGGGAGGAGAATGTGGCGAACATCTTTCAGCCTGGACACACCAACCCTGGGAACACAGGTGCCAGGCAAATGCTGCAAATACCAGTCTCAGGATGGGCAGAGAAGAAAAAAGGGCGGGTGAAGATTGAAAGGGCGACAGAGGGTACATGTCCTGGACAAGTAGGACCTTCAGAGTGTCTATTCACTGTTAACCAAGGAGGTGGGTTCCCATATGTTGAAAGTTGGGATATTTAGCACAAATGCCTCAGCTTGGAACCCAGATAATTCATAAAACAGAGTAAGGGCCAAGCAAGTACACTTGCAGGTTTGCTGTGCCCCATGGCTTACTTCCGGCCATCATGGGCAGAGGTTCTAGAATCTTCTCTCCAGTAGAGTGGCGGGAAGTGGAGATGTCTGTGAGATACCCACAAGGCTTTAAGGACTGAGAAGATTCAGAATGGGTGCTTTGTGTCATTCTGCATACCCCCACCACCACATACACACCCAGGAATAGTGTTGTCTATAGAATGATGTGGTTTGGAACATGTCCCATGTGGCAAACAACATCCAAAGGGAGCTTAGAAAAAAAAACTCAACTCTAAACATCAAACCAAGTGTCTGGGAATTACTTGGAGACATAATGTTCCCCCCTGGAATTTCATATTTGATGTGTGGGTCTAAAAAAGAAGTCTGCTGAGAATAGACTTTTTTCCAGAAAAGTCAACTATGTTTATTCCTGCAATTGGTTTCTCTAGAATGTATCAGCTGACCAGTAGGTGTGTTAAAGAACCAATATTTATGTCTTCCTAGAATGTTTTATTATAAACTGATTTTCCCCTCTTCTAAATTTTATTTAATCCTCTTCCACTTGATTTCCTTGATGTCTTTTTCCCTTAGAGACATCCCTCCCCCAAAAAATGTCTTGTTGCTGTTGGTTTGCTTGGCTGCTAGGATACATGGGCCAGCTCCTTTGTTCTCCCATCTAGAGCACATCTGGGGTGACAGTTTCAGGAGGAGTTTTTGAGTCCCAGATTTTACTTAGTTGTTAATCAACTTATCTCATATTTTTCTGCGTGCGTTCCCTGAAGTGGAGAAGGAGATTAAAGCAACTGAGAATGAAAATAAATGAAAGGGCAAGCAGAGATGTTGGTACACAGACAGAGATTGAGATAAATACAGTAACTGCATCAATTAAAAAAACTTCTAGAAATTCAGCACATGGTCCCTAAGTGCATGATGAAAATCAGCTGTAAGGGAGCAGGGAGGAAGCAGCTCAGTTAGGACAGGGCATGGATGTCTTTCCAAGTCTCACATTTCTTCAGAAAACACTTGTAATCCTGCTTCTACAACCAATTTTTGATGGCTAGCCAGAGAGCCAGTGTAAATTCAGGACCACTATGGTGCCTGCCTTTATGGAGCTAGCGGTCTGGTGGGGTCCAGGCGGTATTTGCAAAGTCTAAGTAAGGCTTCCTGGAGAGATACAATCTTCTGTGAGAATGAATTAGAGTTGGCAATGAGAGGAGGAGCAGGGATGATTCCAAAATCACGTTCATATGAATAGAAAATTTGGAGAATTTAAAAGAGTAGAGAGTAAATAGTCACTTGTGATTGCATAGAAAAGTATTCTAAATTACAGCAGCTCCAAACTCAAAACAAGGATAACATCAGTATTTCTTTTTTGTTGTTTTTGTTTTGTTTTGTTTTTAGGCCACACCCAGTCATACCTTGGGATTACTCCTGGCATTGTACTCAGGAATTACCCCTGGAAGTGCTTGAGGGACCATATGAGATGATGAGGATCAAATCCAGGTTAAACTTGTGCTAAGGCAAATGCCCTACTCTCACTGTGCTATCACTAAGGCCCTGTGTTAGTATTTCTGAATTAAAAATCTGGTATGACTTCGAATGAGGTACACTTTGATTTTTGACTAGAGTTATTGATTTCATGCTTATTGTAACTTTCCATAGATCTACTTAAAACATGACAGAGAAAGAGAAAGAAAGAGGGAAAGAAAGAAAGAGAAGGGCAATATGAAATAAGTCTAGAGAGGCCCTTTCACATGGGATTGTTTAAACATTTATAAACCATGTTAAAGATCTGAAATTTTATTTTTAGAATAATAGAGTAGTTTTGATGAGGCTTAAGAAGAGCTGGAAGTTGGGGTCAGAGTGATAGCACAGCAGGTAGAGCATTTGCCTTGCATGCAATTGGCCTGGGTTCAATCCCCAGCATCCCATATTGTTCTCTAAATCTGCTAGGAGTCATTTCTGAAGGCAGAACCAGGAGTGACCCCTGAGTGCTGCTGGGTGTGCTTCACCCAAAAACAGAAGAGCTAGGAAAAGATGAAATTTACATCTGAAAAATAGACCTCTTGGGAAATAAATTGGAAGGAGGCAACTATGGTGGAGACCATTTGGCCAATGACCACTCGTTGTCATCCAAAGCAAGATGGCAGCCTAAGGGAGCTCAAGCCAGAGCACAGCAGGCACGGCATTTGTCTTGTATGCAACCAACCTGAGTTCAATTTCTGGCATCCCTATTGTCCTCTGAGCCTGACAGGAGTGATTTCTGAGCACAGAGTCAGGAGTAAACCCATAGCACTCCAGGTGTGCCCCAAAACAAAAGCAAACAAAATAAAGATGGCACGATGAAGAGGAGAAGGCTTAGAGAGGAGGACAGGACTAGAGGAATTCAAAGGATCTCTGGAATTGATGAGATATAAGACTCACCAATGAAGGTAAAGATGAGGCCATGGGGAAAGCCAGTAGTGAAGGCCTGGATCTCGGCCCTGGGACAATGGGATTGATTTGGGGCCTTTGAGACCTCTGAGATGCCCAAAAGAGGAGACAATGATCACTTGGCTTCTAGCACTTCAGGGAAGGAGAAAGATGTGGATTAAAGCAAGATTTAAAAATCACCAATAGCTGGTAAATAATGGAAGCCAGGGGACTGAATGGGTTCTTTCAAGAAGTAGTATCAGAAGAAATAGGCCCAGAGTATCCTGCCTAGAACAAGACCATATGGGGCTCAATGCCAAGAGGTTGCCATGTCACCTGTTAAAAGAAAAAACATGGAACTGAATGGCTTGTGTGCATTTTCTTGTCTTTGTAGTCTGCTGTGGCACTCTGCTTTCTGAATTATACCATTACTGATGATTTGCAGATGTAAGGCAGAGCAAGAATGCTGCTTGTTGGTCCCCTTTTATTTTTCCTCTCTGAACCCAGGGTTAAACATCAAGGAGTGGGATGAAAAGGGCTGTGAATGATCTCCAAGACTTCCTTTCATAAGCAGTTGTCATCTGTGTATGTGTGTTTGGGGGTTTTGTTGTTACTTGGCCATATTTATACTTCTAGAACCTCTCTATCATTATTATCACTTTACTTATTCTTGATCATCAAGTAGTCTTAGCTCCCAGCCTCTGGCAGTCAGTCCAGAGCCTCCCTAAGAATATCAAGGTCAGCATTTCTTCCATAGCTTCTCTTTTTTCAATGCTGACTGAACTGGAACACTTTCTGTGTCCTTGTCGTTTAATCTGGTGGACTGATTTTGCTTTGAGTGATGGCCCTTGGAAGGGAAACAGCCCCATGTATGCACTTAGCCCTCAGATGTTAAGAAGTATCACAGAAGCAGAGTTTGCTGCCTGTGCTGAGGTGTGGGATAGCCCTGGCAGATGCGATGAGAAGGCAATTGTCTGGTTCATACTGTATGAGCACAATGAAGCTTCCATGGTTGAACAGTCTGAACACAAATAACACTTTCTACAAGGACACAGAGCTCACAGCTCACACAGGTGGAGCCAACAGAGGAAGCAATGAAAACATTAACCCTGTCATTGGTGCACAGAATGTTTCATACTTGGTTGTATTTGTGTGCATGTGTGTGTGTGTGTGTGTGTGTGTGTGTGTGTGTGTATCTCTACACATTCAACCTATGATTCTTTTTTAGTTTTAGTTTGGTGCCACAACTAGTAGTGCTCAGGAAATGCTCCTGGCAGGGCTCAGGAGACCCTATACAGTATCAGGGATTGAACCAGGGTAACCTCCAGGCATGTGTCTTGCCTCTGTGCTATATCTATGGCCTCAGCCTGTGAATTTTTAATCCTTCTACTTGTGAGTCTGCAGATCAGATATTTCCCAGGATAGATCTTTACCTACTTGGCCTCTGTCAGAATAATACAGTTGTAAGTCAGAGGTCATATAAAAGACCCATTGAGAAATCAAGGTCGATAGGGTGGGATCATTTTCATGGATATCCAGTATCACACATGCAGGATAATTTGGGAAGCCAGGTTTTCAGAGAAGAAAGAAATCTCCAGAAGGAGAGGCTTGGAGCAAGGTAAAGGGGGATTCGCAAAGGCAAGTGTCTGAGTTGAGTATCAGCAAGCAATGACAAAAGCAGCCTGAAATAAACTTATGGCCCTGAGACCCAGCATCTAGAGAAGAACGTTACAGGTCAGAGGATTCCACAAGTGACTGACGCCCAGCCAGAATCTGACTTCCAAGGCTTCATGCAGGGGCACTGGTGGTGGCCCTTAATCCAGGCATCCACATTTCAACCACCTCCCTGCCAAGATCTGTGTTGAGTTCAAGTCTGCTCACCTGCACAATCTTATGAAAACCCAAAGATAGAAAGCAACCCCTGGCTCAGGGCCACCGGGGTGATATGTGAGGACATTGAATAGATTTGATCTTTCCAAAGCTGGAGCTTTGAGACAAGGCAGGATACTACAGTATGTCTGTCTGTCTTCTTTCACTTAAATCTTTTTGACATAGCCATTCAGAGCTACAACTTCATCCTCCAGAATGTTACCCCTTGAGTTTAGTTTGACTAAAATCCCTAGGGAAGGGGTGCTTGGTCGAGTATGGCATTGGCCATAAGTCAGTCAAACCAGTCACACACCCTTCATTTGGAGATGGTCACACCCAGCACTGCTCAGAGTTTACTCCTGGCTCTGTGCTCATGAATTTTTCCTGGTGAGCTGAGGGAATCAATTGGGATGCCAGGGATCAAACTTGGATAGACTGTGCAAGACAAGCACCCTCCCCACTGTTCTATCTCTCCAGTCCCCATCCACATACCTATCCCTTACCCTTACCATGGGGTGTGGCTCAACCCAGGCGACTCACCAGTTGAGGACCCCTGAGGTCCATGACACTGGTTTATTCATTTTCTACTTGCATGGCAATCTTTGATGGCCCCATAGGAAAAGGATCTCTGTCAAGCTTCGGGAGTTCTGAGTTGTCTAGAACATTCTCTGCATCACCCACCCTCCAGGGCAAGTCTTCTTTCTCCTGCAAGTCTGGGCAGCATCTGAGGACCACAGAGTTGTAACCATTGCTGCCTCCGGCCCTCGCAACTAGCTGTTGGCATAATATCGAAATTTCTATTTAGAGAGAGGATCTCTTTGGTTCGTGACTGCACCTTTTTGGAGATCTCTGAAAGGTGGAGGAGGAGAAGGTGTGAGAGAATGACTTGGAAGTTTTGAAGGTCATGCTTATTCTTGGACCCTTCACATCTTTGGAAGAGCAGCCGGGGCCTGGCAGCTACAGATTGGCACTTGGCCTAGTGAACAGGGAGCTGAATGAAAACAGACTCAGGTGCTAGGTGAAACCTCTGTCTGGCTGTTCCAACACCTTCTTCCAACTCTCCAGTGTCTGTAAATCAGATTAACCAAACCGCAAACTTGACTGAAGAGCTCAGGCCCTTGAGGAATTTTGGGGAGTGGAACAATGGGAGTATTTTAGGTTTTCCCTTGGGGGGGAGTCATACCTTCTGCCACATTGTCACCTAGTTGTGACATAGTGTCTTCTTGTCATGAGTTGGGAAACATGTTGGCAGTTAGGGTGAGAACTGGGAGGGGCCCGGGAACACGGGCCTGTCTCTGTCTTTGCGGGGTGTGGGCAGGGAGGAACAGAGTGACCACAATGAAGCAGCCCATAGTGCAGTGCTGAGTGTCTCCAAGTTCAAAGACTACTACAGTATTGTTGCTTTTCTTGTTCTTCCTCCATGAAGTCACTCCCAGGAAGTGAGAAATGTCTCTCACTGCCTGCCTTCCTTGATGAGACAGGGTGTTTAAACATTCTTCATCAAAGATCCAATAGCCACACGTTGCTGCTCTGAGACTTTTTCTTGGAAGCCCTGTGGAAAGAGGTGGGAATCTTCCTGCCTTTGATGCCAGTTGCTCTGGAAACCTCCACAAAGACCAGCCATCCACACCCTGAGGCATGGGGAGCCTTTGATTTGGGTGGAGTGGTTAAGATCCAGGGCTTGAGAATGGCGCTAGTCTAGTCAATAGGACATTCTGGCAAAGAGATTCTGAAGTCACACTTTCCAATATGGTAGCCCACAAGGATGCATTTGCTAATGAGCTCTTGAAATGGGGCTTGGGCAACAGGGAAAAATGAAGTTTTCATTCCACTTGCACAGGGTTTGTGACCTGGAACATCCATTTCAAGAGTTCTGGAGACCAACCTTCTGTCCTTTGGATCTCTGCCTGATCCATGGCATCCTCATTCATGAAGGAGAGTACAAATGATCCCTCCTCAGATTGTGGGTATGGAGATTCAACAGACTCCTATCATGAAATGTCACAGAACAAATCCGAGCAGGGGGTGGGTTCTGAGAATAGAGACCCAACACTCTTTTCAGGTGCTTTTTTCCATTCTGCCTTGGACCCAGGACTCCAATGTTTCTCACAAGTCACTGGGTATGCCCTGGGATTCACTGGAACCCCAATTTTCAACACCCCCACACACATACCCACACCCCACATACTCATCATATATACATGACAGGGCTGAAATGACTTTCTGGATTCTTCTTTTCAGATCTTTTCAAATGGACTCAAAGAAGATATTGACCTCTTGTGTAAATTTCATATGGGTGCATTTATTTGATTTGTATATGTTTCTGCATCCTGTTTTTTTTTATTATTTTTGGGCCACACCTGGTGACGCTCAGGGGTTACTCCTGGCTATGCGCTCAGAAATCACTCCTGGCTTGGGGGACCATATGGGAAACTGGGGGATCGAACCACGGTCTTTCCTAGGCTAGCGCAGGCAAGGTAGGCCCCCTACCTCCAGCGTCACCGCCCGGCCCCGAATCCTGTTTTCTTATGTAATTATAGTTCTCCCCCCATTTTTAATTTTACTTATAGGACTCTACTTTAGATAACATTTTCTAGCATTTTTTTTTTTTTTTGCTAAAACCAAGTCATTTGTTTTGTTGATATATCATCATTATCCCAATTAATCTCCTTTGTATTCTGTGGCAAGACATTTGCATGGGTACATTAAATAGGAAAAGTTGTAGGTACAGAAAGGAGTTTCTATCCATTAAGGATGGGACCTCACATATTTTTCTTGAAATGGGGAGATTCTTCACATGAAAAATCTTGTCTTGGTAATTTGACTTGAGCTCGCAACAATCAATAATCATCCAAACTTCCCTATACCTTATGCTTCATTTTCCGATTTATCACAGATTTCTGCATGGGTTCTGGCTAAGAATGAAGAGCTTGAAAAAGCTTTTTCTTCTTTCATGTCAAAAGCCCAGGTAACCATCAGTGAGATACTGCAGTTTTATCTCCAGTAACATTTGGGGTGCATTTATCATCTTCCAGAAATAGGCTCAAAACTGTGCCCTATCTTGGACATACCCACCCTGGATATGACTTAAAAATAAACTTCATTTTGCCTGCTAAGAGAACTTTCTTGTATCTCCTCCTAAGATCTCTAAGTGTGGATTACAGTGTAACTCTCCTATTGCTTCATAAGATATTCATATTCTACCAGATCCATGATCTCTGAATTCTGGCTTTGTCAACTGATCTACAAAGGAAGACTTTTGGAGAACTTTACAGAATGTGCTTTGGGGATTGTGAAATAGTCTGGAGCCTGTAGTTGGTTCCTTGACTCATGCTTTATGGGTAAGAACACCCTGTTTTTAGGCCTAAGGTTTTTTCTCTACATTTTTCATTTTGATGCAACTATGCAAATTGTTGCTATTCCTTTAGTTTAGTTTTCTTCTTATCTTTTCAGGGCCTATTACTTATTTTCTATTTCATTTTAATTTTTAAAGAATTAGAAAGGGGAAATAGAGGTAACTTGAGGCCTTTGAAATAGTGCCCATTTGTGTCAAATAGTTCTCATTTGTATCTTAAATATTTTCTGTTGGTCTTGTTTTCCTATTTTTTTTTTCATCTGACTTTTCCCCCACCTCCTGGGGAGGGGCTTTGTTTGGATCTCAATAAATGGGAGGCAGGAGAGCTTAGGGGAAGATCTGCCATCTAGGCTTGTGGTTTTACATGGTGGAGCGACTGGCTTGTGGGTGAACAGCTTGCAGTGTAAGTTTTCTTGCCTGCTATAAACTCCTTATCTGTATGGATTATTTGTTGTGGGGAATTGCTACCCAAACAGCTTCTCTTGTCCTCCCCACATAGGGAGTACGGGATATTGCTTTACCTTCTGGGAACTGTGGGACATCCAAATCTCAACCCAACTCCCAAAAAAGGACATATTACAGTGGACTCATTGATGATCATCTTAACAGTCGGTTACCATAGCTTGAATGTCACCATCATTCCTGTGTTTACATTTGGGCTGACATGGTGTTTTTTGTCCTCTCCATTTCTAAGCCCAATTTTCTCCCACACTGCCATGAGATTCAGCATAGAGACACATATTGTTGGATGGATTAGACTTCCTTGATTTCATCCGAAGCTACTTGAGGTTCATCTTGGGACCTGGATTCTGAACAAGGAGGGACGCCATCTTGTAAAGGCCATATGGCAGGCTTC
This sequence comes from Crocidura indochinensis, assembly GCA_004027635.1. NCBI lineage: Eukaryota > Metazoa > Chordata > Mammalia > Eulipotyphla > Soricidae > Crocidura > Crocidura indochinensis. Next base: position 1,627 of record PVKC010044783.1, on the reverse strand, counting down.
TCAGATTCTGAGCAGGAGATATACCATTTTATAAGAACCACATGGTGTAAACCACATGTTAGGGCTTCACAAGCCTATTTCCATAGACACAGCCCCAAGCTACCTGCCATACCAGGTAGCCTCTCAGGGAAAGACAAAGGAGCAGTAGAAAGGTCCCCATACAATAGCCAATCATGTTAAGGATCATAAGAAAGCTGAAACCTCCCTATATCCTTTCCCTATATAATCTTCCTCATGACCTTCAAGAGATGGCCCTGGCTGGCCAGTGGGGGGGGGCTTTATGGCAGATGGATTATAGGGTTAAATTTTATTCCAGTTGGATGGTCTTGTCCTTAGATTCTGACCCTAGCAATCCCACGTTCTTTGGAACTTTATGGAGCAAAAACTGATCAATAATGACATAGTTGTCTTACATCCCTCAATGAGTTCCCCATGTTAGAGAACATGGTCTAGGAACTCCCCTATATATCCTGTTCACACCCCCAGACACACTCCCAGTTCCCTGGAGAGTCATACAATTGAAATATACGTTTAAGTTCAATTGAGGTGGAAGTGTTTAAATCCTCATGACCCAGGAAGCTGGATTTTACATCACCCCCATGAAATCTTTATTTCTGTATCTTAAAATAAAGAACCTTGAATATCTATTAAATAGGACCTGGAACCATAACTTAATACTGCTTTACAATTTCTTCTACTACCTTGGGAGAAAACTACTTATTTTTTTCCAAAGTCATAAAATGGGGAAATGATTTAATACTTGGTGTCAAGCTAAATTGTTTCCAAAGTGGCCAATTCTCACAAAGCTGAGCCCTGTGCTACATCCCCCAGCACTAGAATCCCCTTGGACATTCGTGAAAGGCTTAGGGCACTGTTGTCACCACCTTTGGCTTCTGATTTCTCATTCTGTTTTCCCTGCAGAGTTTCCGGGCTATTTGCTACCCTCCCCCAGAACAAATTGTCTAGCCCACCTGGAGCCAGACCCCCAACACGTCCTCTGGTGCTTTGGTGACCCGTGAAAGCTTCTCCAGGAAATCACCTTGCTTCCACTCAGAGAGACCAGATTTCACCAAGCCCCCTTCAAAGTCATCCCCATTTCAGTTGGGTTGGATTGAGCATGTCAAGCTAATTTCGGAAGACTCTGGGGGAGAAGGTGCCAAATGAAATGCCTGCAAACACTTAAGCACAATTTGTAAGCCACTGCTTCAGAAGTTTGATGGAGAAACAGTTCCTGGTATTCTTCCAGAAACTGAGAAGGTACCAACACTTTTACTCTTCCTCTAAAAGAAGGAAATGGAGGTAGAGAGTCTGGATAAATGGTGAGGCAATGAAGCATCTTCAGAAAACACCCAAGTATCTGTTGTGGTTCTTAAACTTGAATGTTGCTTAAAATTGTAAATTTATCAAAATCATACAATAAGACAAGGTCCCTTTCTTCTTCCCTCTCTCCCTCCCTTTCTCCCTCCCTCCCTCCTTTCTTCCCTCCCCCTCTGTTTCTTCCTTCCTCCCTCCCCCTTATGCCTTCCTTCCTCCTTCCTTCCTCCTCCTTCCTTCCTTCCTTCCTTCCTTCCTTCCTTTCTTTCTTTCTTTCTTTCTTTTTTCTTTCTTTCTCTTTTTCTCTCTTTTT
>PVKC010044782.1:0-11522 GCA_004027635.1 Crocidura indochinensis | reverse complement strand
CATCAATTTGACATTAAAATCTTTCCATGAAATTCTGATATGATTCTTAATACTTTAGTTATCTTTCCCTTAACTTCCCATCTTTTCTATTGCCGTTGCACTAGCTATGATTGTATATGCACTAGCTATGTACCACTCCATCTCAAATATTCTTGCTGGATTATCCACGTCTTTTTTTTTCTCTTTCTCCCTCTATTTATGCATACTCTTATCTAAGTCAGCCTTCAGTATCTGCTCTGACCAACCCATCATTCTTACAAAAATCATCATACTTAGTTTCATCTTTGCATTTAAAAACTGTTGAGCAATCTACTCGAACTTAGGTTTATTTTTCTCCTGGAGCCACTTTTGTTAACAGGATGTTTTAACAGAGAAAAGAAAGGTCAGAACTAGAAAAATGACTTCTCAACACCCTGCTGTCCACTGTCCCTCAAACTCTTCGACATCTTCTTTCCCCAAAAATTCAAAAGAACATGAGGAAACCACAAGCGTCTTCTACCATTCCTCTAAGCACTTGTCAATTTTTCTTCTGATGATTCTCTAGGCTTCCCTGAAAAGCTGGTTAATAGAGGTTGTCTTCTCTTAAAATATATTTAAAACGTGATGATTTTTAGGTTTTCCCTTAAGCTACTTTGTGAAAATGTACATATCTAAAAAATATATTAAATGCCATAAACATAAATGTAGGATTTTCATACTACATTAAAGCATGTTACTGTAGTGTTGCAAGAGTAAACTACTTATTTCTTTCTTGGAGATTCCTGAACTCTCAAATATTACTTGCACCCCCCATTTATCTAACTCTACCTTTTCCAGAACTGGCAGCCAAGACACCACCAGGTGTAAGTTCTTCAAACAGAGCCAATCTCCATTGTGGGCACATTCTTTTAACATCTGAATTGCTAGATCAGCTTGGCCCTGACCCATTGCAACCTGTAAAAGCAAAAACAAAAATCAAAAGCAGATCTAAAATCTGTTGTTACAGAAGTACATGTTGAATGAACTCAACTGCGGTAGTCAGGGTTTTACATTTTTAATAAGAATTAGCAGGCACTAATAATTTCCAAAATTGTCTTGTTTTTGTTCTAACAAAAACATGTTTAATATTTTTCACTTATTAGAGATTCACTGAATGGTGATTATTATTCCTTGTAATTCTTCTCCTTTAAATATGACCCCTATGAAATGTTTCTTTTTTAATGACTAAATAAAGTCTTGTTTCATTGTTTGAGTGATTTAAAGATTGAATTTCTTGAAATTCACTCTGCTATAAATGTCTCTAATATTGCACATATTTGCCTCTGATGCTAGTGAGGGGTCTCAAACTTGCAGCCCGAACGAGGCCGCAAATGGCCCTCCATACAACATTTTGTGGCCCTGCCCTAGAGGAATCTTTTTTTATTTTTCTTTTTTTTGTTTTAGTGGTTTGGGTCACACCCCCCATTGTTCAAGGCTTACTACTGACTTTGCACTCAAGGATCACCCCGACTTTGCCTCTTGCGGCCCCCAGGTAAATTGAGTTTGAGACCCCTGATTGCAGCCCTTCTCTCTCTAGAAACACCTGCTATGCTGATCAATTCAAGAGCCTAATGTTCTGGAACAGGCTTTTTACATAAACTTTTTACTTCTAGTGCTTGAAAGTGAGGTTATGAAGGGGAGAAGGACAGATCAGATAAGGACAGGGGAAAAAGGGCCTGAGACAATACTGCAGGAAGGACACTGGCCAGCCTACAACAATCAATATTATGCACCAATACAGTTTCCTGAGCTCTGTCTGAAGTAAGCATAAATAAGAGCCATAAATAAGGCTTGAGTCCTGCCATGTTTGGCTCCAAAAGAAAACATAGAACAAAAGAAATGAGAATCCTGATCTCTCACTGTTCCAATTTTTCCCAGTCGCTGTAAGACCATCTGTACTTAAATAGTGAATAGGACATTTTACTAAATAGAAAAATACTGAGTTGAATTAAAATATTCAAGCATGGGGCTGGCACGATAGCACAGTAGTTGGGCGTTTGCCTTGCATGCAGCTGACCCAGGATGGACCTTGGTTTGATCCCTGGTGTCCCATATGGTCCCCTGAGCCTGCCAGAAACTATTTCTGAGCGTAGAGCCAGGAGTAAGTCCTGAGCGTCACCGGGTGTAGCCTAAAAACCAAATTAAATAAATAAATATATATGTATACATATTCAAGCATACGTTGAAAAAAGTCCAAAACAAAATATTAAGAACATGAGATTTCTGTATTATCTGAATGTACCTTTAGCTGGGAATCATTCCAGACCTCCACTAAGAGGTTTGTACAGATGCTCCTCGCTTACTGACCTACCTGTTCAGTGACCGCTCGCATTTATGACCATCTCTTCACCATTATTTTATTTTATTTTAAATATCCTTTTTCCATCTTGTACACTTTACAGTACAGTACTGTGGTCTTTGGTGCTTTACTGTACTTACTTTACTAACTTTATGTTCTGTAATACATTGCAGGACTGTGTGTAAATTACACACCCTATGCAAATTAAAACAAGTGGAAGTTTTTAGTTTGATCTTTCTCATTATTTTACTTATTCAGAATACTGTATTGCCAAGTACTGTGCATATACTGTACTACTGTATACAGTACATGCAGTTCCTCATTTAACGACCAATTATCTTAACGACCAAACGGAACTTGGTCGTTAAGCGAGGAGTATCTGTATTTTATCTCCTGCCTCACTCACATTAAGTGACACATACTATAAAACTGTTAGCCAAGAGTCCGTGACATACTATACCAAGATCAAATACTCTAAGTAGTCAGCTTCGCCTTCCTTATTGTAATGGCAGGAAGAGAACTCTGGACTTCAAAGGCACAGGACAAGCACTCAACCACTAGGCTTTATCCTGTTCCTTCAGTGTGTTTTTCAGAGTAATTTACATAAAATATCAATATCAGTGCAATTATAAAACTATAGCTATGCATATATGCATAAATTATATGTAAACATAGGTTGAAAGTCTTGGCTTCCAACTCCCACCTTTTTCACTGAGTACCTATTAAAAAGTTAAAAAGTTTGAAGAGGACCCAAATCCCATCGAAACCAAATCCGACTAAGTTCTTCATAATAAACACAAGACAGCATTTCATTATCTTTAGTTGATACAAGTATTGATTTTTGTTTTTAAATTAGACTATTAAGTCTTTGAGAGAAGGAAGCATGTTTAATTCATTGCTTTCTAAAGCAAGACACAAAATAAGTAGGGTTCTAAATACTCATTCATTGATTTTACTTTTTAATTTTCAAGGTCTCACTTGGAATCAGGCAAGCAGGCATATAAAATATGTATTGACGGCACTGATTCCATAACCATATTACTTTTCTATGATTAAAGGCAAAAAAGGGAAGAGAGCAAAAATACATCAGAAACAAAAGGATAGGTATTTTCACTGAATTAAAATTATAGTTGAAAATAGGCAATTCAGAGTTTTCACACGTCATATGAAACTGTGAAACAACATCAACTTCATGAAATTGATAAACACCTACGATTGAAATACCTTTATACAAAGTGCACAACGGGAAAAAAAAATCTCAGAAAGTTGGTTAAACTCATTCTCTTCCTCCAAAACACACCAGTTTCTTGAATTAAAACTTAAGATTAAAAAAAAAATCTTAAGAACATTATTGATGTTCTTAGTTGTTCAAATTAATGTTCAAATCTTAACAACTACTATTCTTAGTATCTAGACTCTGCATAGCACCAAAATTTTAAGTAGTAAACATCTGAACATTCCCATATCTAATGATTGGTATATGATCTTACATGCTTAATATACAAGCTCTACAGATTTCTGTCCTCAGAATCAATAAAAATGATTTTATCTGTCAAATGCACTGTTAATAAATAAAACCTATAGAAAAGAGACCCCTTGAAGCCATTTGAGAACTGAATATTATCCTAAGTAACATTTTAGAATTTTTTTTTTGTTGTTGTTGTTTAGGGGGTCACACCCGGCGGCGCTCAGGGGTTCCTCCTGCTTCTAACTCAGAAGTCACTCCTATCAGGCTTGGGGGGCCATAAGAGACATCGGGATTCGAACCGTAGGCTATTTTGGTCAACCGTGTATAGGGCAGGCACCTTACCCTATAGACCATTTCCACTCTGTTATTTTAGAATATTTTAGCGAGGCCTACATGAGCCTCTTTCGAGTGAGAACAGATGTCTATATACGAGCCTAACTTTGCAAATTTGCTACCTTTACTTTATTTTCATGAAACAAACTTTCTTTCCAATTTTTTGCTGCTGTAAAGTGTTTGCTGTTTCATCACTATTAATTTTCCAAAGTAAGTAGATTTACTCACTTATGACAGAGTAAAGGACATATTTTTAAACTTTTATGCAAACAACTATAAAAGATCATCCAAACAAACGAAAGTTCCTAAGTTTACCTTAGGGAGAAAAAGGCATTTTAAAAATAAATTTTACTCAAAGTGATGTAACTTCTTTCATGTCAGTTTTTTTTGCAGAAACTACTTGTAATCTGTATTTATGAAAGAATACAAGTTTAAAAAAGTTAAAATTTCAAAGTGTGAGCCATTACAGGAGCCACTACCACCACCACTGAGCGTGAAAGACAGCTACAGATTAGGACCATTGGCCTGCGTAGGGCAGCACAGGTTCGATTCCAGACACCACGGTCAGATGCCAAGAAACCACGGTCTTTCATGCTTCTCGAGGGCAGAAGTTCCTCTGGTCTCAGACTCATTGGGTCTGAGTGGATCAAGTCAGAGCTGCAGGGCCCTGTCAATTTCTGACAGCTCAGAAGAAAAATTTTACCTTGCTTTTGGCAGCTTCGAGAGGCCCATTTCTGAGCATGGAGCCCCTTTTCCTTGACTTTGGAGCCTTCACGCTCGGATTTACTTTAGAGGCTACCCCTCCAGCCTCCTCTCACGAGGACCCTTGAGTAGAGTGGGCCCATCTGGAGAGACTAGGGTACTCTACACAAGTTGTTTTGCCTAATTCAATCTGTAAACTGAAGGGTGTGTTGGGAAGAGCCCAGCTCTGTGGCAGTGACAGCGGCAGAGAGAGGGGCCAGCGTGTACTAACCTGATGATAACACTCCCCACTCCTCTCCGCATTCGCAAGCTCTTGAAGTTCCTGCGAAGGATCCGCACCCGGGGAAATGATGATTAAGATGGGCTCGATTTCGAGTGTCTCTCTGTACAGGCGTTTGAGATTTAAAGGAGGAGGAGACAACTCTTTCAGTCCTAAATGATACAAGAAAGGTATTAAAAATAAAGGTATTAAAAAATAAAAATAAAGCTTCATGCATCAAACAGGTTTAATAGAGCCATTCTTTATTCATCACAACATTCGGGACAAACGGACCAAGGGCAAGGTGGCATACAAAATGATTCTTCCTTTCCAAAGAGCATCTGAAAATGAATCAGATACCCATTTTAAAAAAATCGAGATCCACAGTTATAATTCACTATACCTTACCCTCCTAAGAGGGAAAGTGCTCATTAGAAATAGAGGGGGCCAGAGAGATAGCATGGAGGTAGGGCGTTTGCCTTCCATGCAGAAGGATGGTGGTTCGAATCCCGGCATCCCATATAGTCCCCCGAGCCTGCCAGGAGTGATTTCTGAGCATAGAGCCAGGAGTAACCCCTGAGCGCTGCCAGGTGTGACCCAAAAACAAACAAACAAAAAAGGAATAGAACAATATCAACAAATGGCCAAAAAGCACCTGAAAAAAAAAATGCTCCACACATCACTAATCATCAGAGAGTTGTAATTCAAAACTACGAGGGTCTCACGCCACTGAGACTGGCACACATCACAAAGTACAAAAACAACCAGGATGGAGTGAATATGGGAGAAAGGGACTCTCTTCATTGCTGGTGGCAATGTCATCTAGTCTATCCTTTTTGGAAAACAACATGGATATTCCTTAAAAACAAAAAAACGAACAAAAAAAAAACACCCTGGAAATTGAGCTCCCATATGATCCAGCAATACTAATCCTAGGAATATACCCTAAAAACCAAAACACAATACAAAAATTACCTCCACACACCTACGTTTATTGCAGCACTATTTATAATAGCCAGAATAAAGAACAATCCAGGTAAAAACAGAGGAATGGCTCAAGTAACTGTAGTATATCTATACAATAGAATACTATGCAGTCATTAGGAAAAATGAAGTCATAAGTTTGCCTATACATGAATGGACAAGGAGATGAGTCAGAGGAAAAGGGATACACACAGAATAGTCTCGCGCATCTGTGGGATATAATAAAAGACAGTATGGAAATAATATCCAGAGACAATAGAGATGGGGGCCAGGAGGACCAGCCCATGATATGAAGCTTACCACAGAGTGTGAGTGCAGTGACAGCTACTATGACAATAATAGTGAGGGAGAGAAGCAAAATGCCTGTCCCAGAGATAGGCAGAGGCAGAGAGATTAATGGGAGATACTGGTGGAGGGAAGGTTGCATTACTGAAGGGCAATGTACATTCTATGACTAAAAGCCAACTATGAACATTTCTGTAATTATGCTACTTAAAGAAAAAATATTTTTTAAAACAAAATAGTATTGTGTCTGGAAAAAGAAGTCAACTGTTTTGTCATGGCAGACTTGGAAGCTGTTCCCACCCTTCCTGCTTCCTGGCCCATAATTATTCAAACACTATACAAGGAACTGCAGGAAAGAGATTTTGCAGAAGTAACTAACTTTATAGGCTTACAATAAGATTATCCTGGATTACCCAAGTGGGTCTCTTGGATCACTTGAGCCCTTAGAAGCAGAAAATTTTCAGCTAATATCAGACTTGCAAGAGGGTTGCAAGAAAGATGAGTCAGACAGAAGGTCAGAGATGCGAAGCAGGAAAGATGGGGAGGAAGGAAAGCAGAGACAGAAAGCAGGAAGGATGAGGAAGACGAAGGACAGAGACAGGAATTATGAAGACTGGAGAGGACACAGGAGAGCAGAGATAGGAGGCAGGAGAGAAAAGAAAGTACCACTTTTGCTCTATATTCTGAGGAAAGGATCAGAATCATTTCCTGATCAGAGATATTGGCTGCACCGGAAAACAGGGCCTGGAGTGGGAGTACAGCAGGGAAGGCACTTGGGGTATACACAGCCAACCAGATTCAGTCCTGAGCACTTCAGGTGATCTCCCCCAAGCCCTAAACAGGTCCTGGAGCCAGCACTGTGCATGGTTGTATGTGGTCCAAATACCAAAAATAAATTTAAAATAATTAAAAATCAATTAAAACAAAGAAGCTCTCCAGAAGATAGCAAGGACAGGAACACAGGGACTTGAATTTTACAGTTCTCTGGTGCTGAATTTTAAGAGGAACCTCGAAGGAAATGGAGATGGGGCCTTCAGAGTGCCTCATCCAGGACCCAAATTACCAACCAGCATTGCTTTGAGCCCCTCACTGTGAGGTGGCAGACAGGCTAGACCACTGACTTCTGCCCTTCAAAGCCTTTGAGGTCAGAAACTGATATTGCACTGGAGAGACAGAACAGCAGGTAACACACTTTCCTTTATGTGGACAACCAAATTTGATCCCCAGCATCCCATATTATTCCCCAAGATGCACTGGAGCAATTCCTGAGTGCAGAGTCAGGAGTAAGCCCTGAGCACTGTCAGGTGTGAACCACCCCAAAGAGAACCTGATATTGTTTTCATTTTTTAAAATTTTATTTTATTGAAACCATTGTGATCCACAAAGTCCTTCATAGTTAAATTTCAGACATGTATTGATGGGAGAAAAAAGAACAGAACTGATACTGTTTTCTGTTTATTACAGCAGCAACAAAGAATAAACACACACATCTGGGGTGAAGCAACCTTGACCTCTGATACCTGGATCTGAACCAGTGCTTCCTGTGCAAACAAGGTGCTGCTGCAGCCCTCTGAGCATCTCCAGGCTCAAATTCATGTTTGAGGACATCTGTCTATTCTTTTCACATAGTCCTCACCAAAAGGACTGAGTTTGGGAAGCAAGATGCAGGCCTCAGTACTAGCAGGGCAGCAGAGGGCTGGGAAACTAGGGAAGTCATGAGGCTCAAAATTATTTAAGAAGAACTTTGGAGAAGTTCCTGGTGGCTCAGATTCCTATGTACGATCTGATGAGACTAAAATCCTGTAAAACCTCAATACAAATTGCAATCTATTTGCCTCAGAAGAGTCACTGAAAAGCCAGAGTTACAGGTCAGAGCCACAAAAGTCAGAGCATTTACATCTGGTGATGACAACTTTTAAAAGGAAATTAGAAAGCCTTGCTTAGAGGCAAGGCTTGGTTTGTTAAAATAAAAGCGGCATCCCTGAAAGTTTTGATACTGCTTCATTAATTCTTCAAGCCAAAACTGCTTTCATAAACATGGCTTTATAATTAATTATTTAAAAGTCTCCAGATTACAAAAAATCTTTCCGTTTGAATGCTTGAAAAATTACATTTGAAATCAAATCTCTAAAATCGATTAAAAAGTACCAAGTGCTCGTTACTCTCCAGTAACCTAAGTTTTTCAGAACCTATTCGTTAACAAACCATATTAATAACTGGAACAAAGCCAGAGCCATCCAGCCATACACTTGCATATTAGCTGTTTTTCCCTTAGAAACAGAATATTATTTCAGGAGTATATTAAAGCATTCTAGTCGTCTGAATGCATAAACATCACAAGTTTCACAAAGGCCATTAAGCCTTTCTTCAATGGCAGTGACTGGCATTATCTTCAAGTGCTTTGTGTTTTGGGGAACTGACTGGGTAGTAGGGGCTTGAGCTATACCCTAGAAGTGTTCAGTGCTTCATCCTGACTCTGGGCTTTTTGGGGAACCACATGCAGTGCTAGGGATATAGCAGTGTGGGCCCCAGGACAGTCGAGAGCTTAATTGATGATAAGGAACATAGAATGAAGAGTAAACTACTGACAATCTTTTAAAGCCCAGGTTGGAGTGAAATGTAACTTAAAAGGATTTAGGTGAGGGTGAGGTTCTAGTGCTTACCCAGAGTCCTGCAGGCGAACAGGGCCATGGCGCTCTGCAGGCGGTCCGGCCGCAGGGCCTGCACCACCAGGACCTGCAGAAGAAGGAAGGGGACTGCTGAGTGTCGAGGTCCCACTGAGTTTAAGCAGCAGGCAGAGTAGCTGAGTCATATCTGCTAAGGTGCTGTGGACTCGGATCACTACTCAAGAGGGGAAGCCTTAAACTCATGCAATGCCACATTGTTAGCAGTCACAGCATCAATCACTCACATCTGTCACTAAACCAGGCATCGGAGTTAAGTACTATGGAATGGCCAGAACTTAGCCACATTTTACAATCTAATAAAGACCCAAATGTGTTTTTGAATTTGGGGCCCCAAAATTTTGACTGACATTTTCACATCACCATTTTCTGCTTAATAGTGCAGACTGTTATTCCTAGAGGTATTAATATTGAAATAAATTGGGAATAGGGAGTTATGAGTGCTGTTTAATTTCCCTTGGATAGCAAGTTGAAGGTCAAATAAACACAGGCCTTCTGTGGACTCACCCACTCTTTCCTTTCCTAAGACATTTTCCCTGTTGAAGCTACCTGGCTTCAGACATGCAGAGGTACAAACAGTGACAAGTGCAGGGGACAGAGGCCACTGTAGAAGACCCAGCTGGTAGTGTTCTTGACTGGGAAAAAGCAGAATACAGAACCTCCTCCCATCTCCCAATCCAGTGCTCACAGGATACCCAAGAGCAAAGTCTTCATTTGAATGCATGTTTAATACTTTATAGCATCCAGCAGATCAATGGCTTTCCATTGAGAGCGGTCGGTTCACTTATCAGCAGACAATTTCCTTCCTACCAGGCTGCTGAGAAAGTTATTGCTGCTTAACACAAGGTTATGCCTGGATGAAACTCTTATTTTATAATGTAAGATCTCAAAATAAATAACAAAATACCATTTAAATAATGGCTTAAGAAACATCATTATTTAAAGTGGGCAGAGAACAGGGAGGGGACAATGTTTATGCTAGAGGGAAGGCATTTAATAAGAAGGAAAAGTGCTGAAAAGTAATCCAGTGCTGATATAAAACCCCCTTAGCAGTGCTGTAAGCCATAGGGCAAAAAGGAAATTACACACACATACGTAAATTCATCTGTATGTGGGGACAAGGTGTGTCAGGCATGTGGACACTATAAAGGGATCAGTGTTGAAATATTGCATGTCTTAAACCCAATCAGGAATAACTTGGTAATTTCACAGCGTCAAAATAAAAATAATATTAAGAAACTTTTATCTAGATTTGAGAAAAAGAAAACGATGAAATATCTCACACCAGTGAGACTGTCACCTAATAGACCAAAAACAAGAAAAAATGTTTATTTTTTTTATTTATGCTTAGTCATCTAAAGAAGATTTCTATTTGCACAGATGAAAACCACAACCCGGGATAACTTACCTGCTGAAATAAGGAAACTTTCTTGGCAAGAATGGTGGGAAACTCTTGTTCACACGACGAATGGTGATAAAAAGGGCGCCACAGGGCTACATCTTCAAAGCACAGGGTCTGATAGAGATTGGGGAGAGCCACCTAAGACACAAAAATTAAGCAGAATGAGGTACAAGCATCAATATGTGTACTGCAAAAACACGGAAGCCAGTTACTGAGAGATGCCTACTACTTGTTTTCTGCCTGTGTTCCCTTATCCAAGCCTTCCTAGGTAAGAAATAATGTGTGTTTTATTTTTTTTTAACCAAACCAGAAAGTGAACGAAAGGATCTGCAAGTGGTGCTAAAGAATTAAGCATAAGCTTAAAAAAAAATCTTTTTATTCTCCATAAAAGTATTTGTACCTAACTCCACCTTGTGGAGGAACTAAACGACAAAATGCCACGACTCACTGTCACAGCTGAGTTCTGTTAGATAATAGCCCAGATTTTGTAGCAATACCACTTCACTAACAAAGCATCTTTTCCTAAACCATATCCGTTTATGCTCCTTTTCATGAACACTTCTTTACTGCAATATGCGCTCTAAAGTTTTAGTTATAAGTTTCTGCTCACGATTTCTTAAAAATATCTATTCAGCCTTCAGTATCGCATTAAACATTTATCTCTTGGGATTTTCTTCAATAGTCTTTCCTTATATGTCAAACGGTATTCTCTATTTCAGACTTTTTTTTTAACAGCGAGTTACCAGATCAGAAATATAAATCTCTATAATGGAGAATTTTAATCGAAAATGTGTGCACATGAAAGAATTATATTTGTGCTATGAGTTTCTTTTTATCTATTTTTTGTTATGAAGCTACACTTGGTAATGCTCAAGGGTTACACCTGACTCTGCACTTAAGAATTATTCCTGGCAGAGCTCAGGGGACCATCTGGGATGTCAGTATGGAACCCCGTGGTTGGCCATGTGCAAGGCAAATGCCCTCCTCCCTGCTGTTCTCTCTCTTCTGGAGCATGCAGTACACTATTTTCATGCAATATTCTCACAAATCATGTGTACATAAAGAAAAATGTTTTATCCAAATATCTA
>PVKC010044781.1:0-11528 GCA_004027635.1 Crocidura indochinensis | reverse complement strand
AAGAAGAAGAAGAAGAAGAAGAAGAAGAAGAAGAAGAAGAAGAAGAAGAAGAAGAAGAAGAAGAAGAAGAAGTGCATAAATAGAGAAGGGCTTCTTAATTTTAGACTGCATTACGAGTTTATGAATAAATGTTCCAAAACTGCACTCAAAGATCCCAGGCGAAGGATCCAGAAACTGGCTCCTGGAGCCTCTGACACAGTTATTAGCCAAAAGTGAATTTGGAACCAGATACAACTTTAGAGAAAAAAGCCAGAGGTTCAAGGATCACCAGCTCTGGCACACAGACAACATGGCGACTGATCACCAACCTCCCAACTCAATGACTTCAATTTTATCTTTAAAAGTGAAGTTTCTAAAAATGTATTTTAGTTCCCAAATTTATGACTTGACATATGTTAGGAATAACTGTACGAGTGACCAGCTAGAGTTGGTTGATGTCCCTTTGGTCATAAGTCTTTGCAGGCTGTGTTGAATCATCCCTTTGTGCAGTGGAGGCAGAGGGGATTGTTCTCTCTGGAGTTGGTGGGTGCAGGGGTCCTAAAAGCAAGGGCACTTAGAGCAGGAAAACATTTCAGCTAAGTCACCCTAAAAAAGTGAAATGTTCTTCTTTTTACTACCTTTTACTTTCCTCTTGCTGACTGATACTCATAAGGATTTGTCTTTTAAATTATAGCTTATAACCCTGAAGTTAATTTCCTCCTTCATCCCATATTAAAATACTTCCCTAGAGTTGTACTGTTATTGGAGTTTTCATCTCTGCTGCCTCTGATGCACAGAATTGGAGTTTCTGTGGCAAGCTGCATGTGGACCTTCTTGTGACACATTACTGTTTATTCTGTCACATATGAAACAGTGTGGAGATCAAGGAGCCCTATTAGGCTACCCAGCCAAATTACAACTGGAGAAAGAGACTGAAACAAGGATACAGGACTTTAAAGAATAGAGGGGTTTTCAGACAGACTCGATCTGGTTCCCTTTGCTTTGAAATACGACATTTTGCTGACTAATGCAAACAAGGAAGCCCCAAACCACGACTGCTATGGCAACTTGTTCACTGGAAAGAACATGACAGAATCAGCCATATGAGATCACACAGTACCAACAGCATGGCCAGCTCAAGAGAAAATCTTCACTTCTCAGTGAAAGAAGTTTTAGGCCCAGCTTTTCACTAAGGCTGGAGCATAAAGGCACGTCTCAGAAAGATTGTGGATTTACTCAGCATCAGAGCACAGTGATAAAGCAAGTCATAGGAACTATTATGTTTCTCAGTGCAGATTAAGAGTTACATTTATTCTCTGCTATAGTCTATTGTGGAAGCGTATTATGTCCCTAAAACAATCTACAGATTTTAATTGAAATAAACTATTGCAAAATAAGTGTTAACCATTGTATGTGCCTATACTAATAATGTTTGTTTTCCTAGTAGAATGTTATAATAGTAGCATCAAGAATCACTAATTATAAACCATATAATGGATAAAATAATGAGGAAAATCTTGAAATATTGTAGGAGTTAGCAAAATGTGACACAGAAATAAAAGTAAAGACATGGTTGGAAGAAAAGGAACCCTGTATATTTTCTATCTGTATATATATAATGCTCAGTGCAGCATTTCATCAAACTTTCATCAAACACAGTATCCTCTGTGCACATTAGCAAAAAAGTAATAAAAGGAAATACAGTAAGCTCTCTATATGAAAATAATTATAGGAAGTATTATGTTACTAATCATGAACTCCAGAACTTGAAGTGCCATAGGGATTCATAGTGGAAAAGTCCATTCTGGGATGGAGAGGGAAGCTTTGGTAAACATGGAGAAAGAGAAGAGCAATGACCAAGGCATGTGAACACAGTGGCTACCAAACCAAACTACGAAATAAGTCTAGGAGTAGGAGGTTGGTGATAAGAAGATGTCAACTTAAGCCATAAGGCATATGAGATGTGGCATAAGCCCTCCCCTCTGCCCCCCCCCCACTATGGGTCACTGAATTGAACGTCTTGTAGAGGATATTTTTTCCACAGAAGTAAGATTGTCAGAAATCCAAAGCTGCTATTTAACACTGTCTTCACTGATACATTTTCAAAGTCACACATTGCTTGATGCTAGGTCAGCTTCTAGCATCACACCAGAGAGCAAGTAGAATGCAAGGGAAGACAAGTTAAAGGCATGCACCAGACAAATATACCCCAGTATATTGAGGAAAAATGTGTTTTTTCCTGTGGTCCTACTCTCTGGTCTTCTAGGCCTTCAGAACTCTGTGTCCTTGTCAGTTCAGCTGCACTAACATTGGGAAGTGATTTTTTATTTTACTGATAGGTTCTAGAAACACAGAGAAGGGGCAATCCAGATCAAAAAGCCAAGTGGCAGAATCCAAACTGGCATTCACCTGCTTCCCACTTCACTTGTCCCAAATGAAGACTGTCAGAAGTGAGTTGTGAGCTCTCCTAGTGAAAAGATAAGACTACACGTTATTAGACACATGCATTAAATAGGTCAAGCACTTACTCAAACTTGTCACTTTAAACTATGCCATCATCGACTTAAATTTACATATTAGTACTTTATCTGCAGTAGCTTTATATGGTTTAAGTTACCCATAGTTAACATTGGTGCCCAAATATCATTTATTTTACCAGATTACATTCATTCAATTTTTTATTTTTGTTATGATTGTTCTACTTTAGTTTTAGATATTATTATTATTAATCTGCTATTGTAACTACTTTATAAATTGAGCCTTATCCTAAAATAGAAAAAATGTTTCATGCACATATGCTATTCAAACTTATTTCTTTATTTATTTTTGGGTCACACTTGGTGATGTTTAGGGGTAACTCCTGACTCTGCACTCAGAAATTGCTCCTGGAAGTTTTGAGGGACCAATTGATGCTGGGGATTGAACCTAGTCGTCCTGGGTCAACTGCGTGCAGGGCAAACACCTTACCTCTGTGCTATTGTTCCAGTCCCATGATATTCAAACTTTTAGTAGTTTTATGCAATAGGAATATTGGAATGACTCCCCTGAGAAAAAGGGAGCATGACTGTAGCACTTCATTTTTATATCAAACAGCAAAGCTGAGAGTCAACCAGTCTCCAAAACTAGAATTTTTCTATCATAGTCTTTTTCCAAAATAATTTCTTTAGAGTGTGGTGAGATAAGTAAGGATAACAAATAGTTATGATATTTTTGATAAATGCAATTTTGTATTCTGGAAGCAGTTGGGGAAGTAAAAGATTCAGCACTTCCTTTGCCAAAGATAGTGAAAGAAGAAACAGGGGACCTGAAGGCATCCTGGTAGGAAAAAACCCTAAATCTGATAGATAGAGTAGTGGTGCCATCCTACTATAGGATGTGGGAAGGAGCAAAGAATGATGTTTGAAGACCAGGGGATGACCCAATTGGTTCTTTTCAGGGTCTCTCTTGAAACCAGCAGCATCTATATGTCTTTTTGCAAGAGATGGAGGAGTTAGGGGAGTCAAGAATTTGGTCTTAAATCCCAGGTTTCTAACACAGTGACTGGGAGTAGAGTGACAACTATAGAAACAGAAGAAAAGGTAAAATTGGAGTTAGGAAAAATGAGGTTCATTTCTTGCCACTTAATTTAGTGGCTTGACACTGACATGTTTATTTCTCAGGTCTGTGGAGTCTGGTCAGCTTTTGTGAATGTGTGTGAGTGTATACACTCTTTCATGTTCTTTATGTCAACAGTCTGATTTCTCATCTCCCACAAAGTTAAGTGCATTCTTGCACAGATTCCTCACTCCTTCTAAATAATAAGTTCTGTCCCCCAAGAGGACCAGGATGAGTACTGGCTGCCTGTCCTAGGCCTATGGATGCTGACTCCCAACACCTCTTGGGGCTTTGACTCTATTGGGTTTATGAAAGCTTCTGGGATTTGTAAGAGATTATGTATGATCATTCATTTTCTGGACAGGTTGAATTTCCTACTCAGCCTTTTGTTTTGTCTTGGGGTTACACTCAGCTGCACACAAAGCTTACTCCTGGCTCTGAACTCAGGGATCACACCTGGTACATTCAGGAGACTCTTTGGGGTGCAGGGATTGAACATTGGTCAGCTGTGGTGTGAGGCAAGTCTACTGCTCTCGCCTCATCTACTGAGTCTTTTAAAGAGCAAAACTGTGGAGTCACATGCTCCTGAGTGGACCTTTTCTTACTCTCCAGACCGTAAGCACTGTGTTTTGGTAATAGAATTTCTTTGACTGCTGAGTGAGGTGCTGTGTTCTAACCCAGGTGACTCCCAGACACAAACCAGCCCCTGGAAATCCATGAGCCTCGTTCCTTCCATGTAAAAGGTGGGGAGGAGGGGAGGAAAAGAGGAAAAGAGGGAGGCAGGGAAAGCGGTTGGTTGTCACATCACTCATTCTAGAATAGGAAGAAATGGTGAAAATCCTGTTCCATCTTGGGATTTTGTTCCTATTTCTTTGATGCATTTTAAAGAATACATTTCCATTTAACTTTAGCTCACTCTTGAATATTCAACTCATCATTTTCTAAATGCCAGGGAGAAGAGTGCAAATAAATCATCCCTTATCATGAACACTGATAAATTGAGAACACAGCTAACTCTTTCAATGCTGTCCACCATTCCTTCCAGAGATTGTAAGGAGATCAGCTCCAAGAACAGCTGGTTATAACACCAGGAGCATGCAACTTTGATTATCTGCACTGAATGGTCCTCTGAGCAGAGTACCGCTGGGAGTGGTACCCAGACTAAAAAGTAGATTACATTCATAACAACAACAAGACAAATAATACAAGTATAGTTAGATGTTGGGGGAAAGGCAGGGCCTGGAATTTGGGGACCTGTAGCAGTTCTGACTGCCCAAGTGATAAGGAGCTAATGTAACCTGGTTTGTGACATCCTTCCATCCTTCATATGAGGACATGGTCATAAGTTCATGAGCCTCACTGGAAACAAGTTGGCCCAAAATCCTTCCAGAACTCATAGGCTTTTTGTTTTGTTTTGTTTTAGAGCAGAAACAGGATATAGACATTTCTTATTAACTCAGTCCTTTCACCAAACCTGGTGAAAACTCAGAGTCTGAAACATGCTCTATTCACCCTCTGAGAAAAAAACAAAGAGAATGAATCGCCCCATGCTGAGTTGGGCCAGATTTTATCTGAAAACTTCTTTCACTCTTCAGATTTCAAAACTGCAGGTGCAAAATGAAAGAGGTTCATTTCCTCACTTTACAAAATACAAAACCAGAGGCACAAGAGGGAACATGAGGCCCAGGAAAAGCTTGCTGGGAGCAGGAGAAACTGCGCAGTGGACACCACAGTACACAGGCACTGACTACACTTCCAACATCGCAAAACAAAAATCAAAAGGAAAGCCACCAAATTAACATTTATAAATGATTCATTAAATGTCTACAAAACGTATCATTATGTCAACTTCATGAATTTTTAAATTAAATATGCATGAAAATTTTAATGCGCTTGAAAACAATTTGAAAAATTCCCTCAGAAGTTGCCATGATTACTGAGTCACTTGAGGAGAATTTTCAAAGTAGGATGCTAAAAATCATTTTAGTTGTTAGAGCCAAACATGATAATTAATAGGATTGTGGGTTCATGCTAATCTTAGAAAGTGTTGTTGCGATGTAATGGATATAAAACTTCTTGTTATTTTTGGGTCCACATAGTGATTCCATATTTGCATATATTACAAATTGATCACCACAATAAGTCTGGTTAACACCATGTCAACACACATATATATTTATATGATGAGCACCATTCAGATCAATTCTTTTAGCAACCTTGAAATACAAAGTTTTCTGCTAGAGTTACTATGTTATATATTATTTCACTATGATTCAATTATTATATTGCTACATCTTATTGTGTTAAGATATCCAAAAGTAATTGTTAATAAAATCTAAGGAGGTCTTAAATTTTCTTTGGGAAAAAGAAAAATGAAATCTGTTCTATTGCTTTTATTATAAACTCTATTGTATTTTATTTGGCAACTACACATGGGTTTCTTTTTTTTTAATTAAAATGTATTTCAGGGGCTGGAACAGTGACGTGGAGTGATAAGGCGTCTGCCAGCACTAGCCTAGGGAGTATACGGTTTGATCCTCTGGGGTCCTATATGGTGCACCAAGCCAGGAGCTATTTCTAAGCACGTAGCCAGGAGTAACCCCTGAGCATCACCGGGTGTGGCCCAAAAACAAACAAACAAAAAATATATATATATTTAAAACTGTATTTAAGTAGCAGCATTTGAAAAATGGAAATCTAAAAATCACTATTTTATTTTAAAAATAAATTTAACATATGCAATTCTAAAATTAAAGTGTTTCTTTTTAATTCTTCTTTGCTTCTGTTAAGCACTGTGGTTCATTATTAGAGTTAAGTCATATAATGCACACCTTCCTTCACCAGTGCACCCTTCCTGTCACCATCACCAATGTCTCCTGTTTCCCTTATCCCCCAAATCCCACCCCTGACTTGCTGTAGGGCAGGCATATTGTTTCTCTCGCATTTTCCCTCACTCTCTTTTCCCCTTTCCTTATTTTTTTTTTTTTTTTTTTTTTTTTTGGTTTTTGGGTCACACCCGGCAGTGCTCAGGGGTTACTCCTGGCTCCATGCTCAGAAATCGCTCCTGGCAGGGTCGGGGGACCATATGGGGCACCGGGATACGAACCGATGACCTTTTGCATGAAAAGCAAACGCCTTACCTCCATGCTATCTCCCAGGCCCCTCCCCTTTCCTTTTTAACTCTATGGTTTTAACTATTGTTAATGGAGGGGTGTCTTGCCTGCCTTGCCCTTTCAGCAACAAGCTCTTGTCCAGATCAATTAGTTCCATCTATTACTGTTCTAGTAGACCCTTCTCTACCCTAACAGCTCTTTGTGGAGAGCTTTCTACCCTGGGCAGGAGAACTTTTTTCTCTGGGTATTATTCTCTTGTTTTTCTTATATCACACAAGTGAGTGAGATTATTCTATGTCTTTATCTCTCCCTCCCACTCATTTCACTCAGCATAATAGTCTTTATGTACATCCATGTATAGGCAAAGTTTATTACTTTATTTTTCCCAATAGCTGCATAGTATTCCATTGTGTGGATGTACCACAGTTTCTTTAGTCACTCATCTGTTGTCAGGCATCTGGGATGCCTCCATATTGTGGCTATTGTATATAGTGTTGCAATGAACAGAGAGGTACAGAGGACATTTTTATATTGTGTATTTTTGTTCCTGAGGTATATCCTTAGGAGTCATATTTTGCTGGCTCAATTTCTAGTTCAATTTATCGCTTTTTGAGGAATGTCCATATTGTTTTCCAAAAAGACTGGACCAGCCTGCATTCCTACCAGCAGTGAATGAGAGTCCTTTTTTCCCTGCAACCATGCCAACAGTGATTGTTCTTGTTTTTTAGTGTTGTGTGCTAGTCTCTGTGGTATGAGATGATATTTGTTTTGATTTGCATCTCCCTGATCATTAGTGATGAGGAGCATTTTTTCATGTGCTTTTTGGTCATCTGTATTTATTTTTAGAGGAAATGTCTGTTTATTTCTTCTCCTCATTTTTGCATGGGGTTATATTTTTTGTCAAGTTCAGTCAGAGCCATATATATATATGTATATATATATATATATGTATGTATTAGGTATTAATCCCTTATCTTATAGATATTGGGTGAATAGTTCCTACCATATCATGGGTAGCCTTTGTATCTTAGCCACTATTTCCTTTAAGATACAGAAAGTTCAAAGTTTGAGGTAGTCTCATTTGTTTATCTTTGCTCCAACTTGCTTGCCCAGTGGTGTTTCATCCTTGAAAATGCCTGCAGTTTCAATGTCATAGAGTGTTCTGCCTACATTTTCCTCTAATTTCATATCTGATATTTAGATCTTTAATTCATTTTAACTTTTTTGCAGAAGTTAAGGAGAGATCTGAGTTCTTTTTTTGCATATAGTTGACCAGTTTTCCCAGTGCTACTCATTGAAGAGGTTTTCCTTACTCCACTTTGTATGTGATACACCTTTATCAAAGATGAATTGGTTGTCCAGGTGATCAATCTCAAAATACTCAAGTCTACTCCATTGATCTGAGGGTCTGTCTTTGTTCCAATACCATGCTATTTCAATGACTGCTGCTTTATAGTACAGTTTAAAGTTGGTGAAAGTGATTCTTCCAATACTTTTTGGCCAAGGATGGCTTTAACTATTTATGGTTGTTTATTCCTTCATATAAATTTCAGTAGCATCTGATCCACTTCTTTGAATGTCATGGGAATTTTTATAAGGATTGCATTAAATCTGTACAGTGCTTTAGGAAGAATTGATATTTTTAAAATAGTTGTACTGTAATCAAAGTGAATTACAAGTCTTTCACAGTAATATTTAAGGTACATAGAATTGATATTTTAATGATATTATTCATCCCAAATCCATGAGCAGAGTATATATCTCTATTTCTTTGTGTCATATTTTATTTCTATTTATTTGTGTCATATTTTATTTCTTAAAGCAAAGTTTTAGAATTTTCTTTATATAGTTCTTTCATCTCTGTAGTTTAGTTTGCTCCAAGGCATCTGATTTTCTGAGGTACAATTGTGAATGGAATTGTTTTATAGATATGCTTTTTAATTTTAAGAAAACAACAGTCTGCCCTCATGAGTCAAAGATAGAATCATATACTTAAAATGAATATCTTATATTATTTTTTGCATTTAAATTGTTGTATCAATACACTCTTAATTAAATCACTATGAGAGACAGTTACAAAGTTGCTCATGAATGAGTTTCAGTAGTACAATGTACAACACCTTTTACTAGTACATATTTTCCACCAACAATGTCTCCAGTTTCTCCTCACCATCCCCCTTTGTCCCCACCTTCCCTGCTCTCTATTTCTCTTTCTCTCTACCTTTTGTTTCTTTTGGATACTATTGTTTGTAATAGTGTTACTGAAGGAATATCATGCATAAAACAGTATCTCCTTTCAACAACCAGTTCTTGTCCATTTTTGGACATTGTCATTTCCAATTATCATTCCATAGTGATCCTTTTTCTGCTCTAACTGCACTCTCCTCCTATTTGTGGCAAGCTTCCTACCATGAATTGGTCCTCCTACCCCAGGTCTCTATTGTCTTTGATATTATTAGCACACTATCTCATTGTATTTTTTTGCCTTAATTCAGAACTCATTTGGAATTGGAATGAAGTTACATATTTGGTGTGTTTTTTTCTATAGACGAATTATTTGGAGTAGCTGAAAAGAGCTCAACAAACTGAACATAGCTTTGCATACAGAAAGATTTGATCCCTAGTAACCTATCTGGTTTCCAGCATTACCAGGAGTGATCCCTAAACAGAGTCAGAGCATTGCTTGGTATGACCCCACAACTAAATCAAAAAGAACAGAGAAAAAAAAGAAATATTTTATTGCTTTCACCAGGAACATCAGATCTTATCAGAAACTGTATATTCTGGTTTTGTATGCTAATTTACAGTATTTTTAAACACATTTAATTCTAGGTCTCTGCCAGATAACATGAGGGATGGTTTTAGAAGATAGGAAGGCATGCTACTATTCAATCAACTCTATAGAAAATGAGAAAAGCCACATTCTTAGAGTCTGAGACAATATATGATTTAGATTTCATTCAGGAATAGTAGACTACATATGACTAGAGCATGAATATTTCAAGTCTCTTAAAGTTTGAGGTTATTCATGAAGCATTTTTATTTGTAATGTTAGAGAAGCATGAAGTAATCATGATGAAAGTCTGGTGTCCTTCCTGGCTTCTTACTTTTCATCATTTTTAGTCTACCTGCTGACCCATTTGTGTCATTCCCCCCCCCCACCCAACCTATCCTCATGTCATCCCTGAGCATCAAAACTCCAGGTTTTCTCTGGAGAGTACTGACCCCTGAGGGAGGCTTTAGAAGTCCAATGCATGCTAGAACTTCCCTATATGCCAACTTCTCTTCTGCTCCTTTTCCATCACTGCTTACCTCTCCAGTTAGAACAGTATCTCTTTTATGTTCTACTTGATAAAAAATGCATAACTGTTTTATAATACATTTTGACTACTCCAAATAGTTGTGTACACAAGGCAGGAGAACACAAGGCAGAAGAAACCTTGTGATGTATTGATGAAATCCAACAAATATAATTCATTAGTTTTATTTTTTGTAAAAAAAAAAAGCGTAATAGATTGACCAATAAAATTTTCATGAAATACATTATGGTAAAATGTAGTGAGCAAAGCAGAACAGAAATTTTAAGGTAAAGACTTCAGTGTCTTCATATTAAGAACATGTCATGTGCTTGTATGATGAATAAAGTAGGCATCAGGCCTGTGTTATGTATGAATCTGTGGGTGGTGTTTCTGTTGTCTGAATGTGCAATGTGAAGGCATGTGTATATTGTATGTGATTATCTGCATGTTGCATGTGTGGATGTGTGTGGGTAGTGTGTACTTGTAGGAAAAATGTGTCTCCTACCTAATGCCCAAATCTCAGCTCTAAGCCCTCCTGCCTAACTATGACACCAGCAGTTTGCATCTCCTTCAACACTCTTCATCACAGTTGGTAATTGTGTCATTTAAATGTCAATTTGTTTCATGTATTTCCCTAATTTTCCCTAAGAGGACAAGAATAGGACCATATTATCCTCACGGCATGCCCGCCATCAACATAGAGTGCCCAAAGATGAATAAGCTTCATCAATATAATCACTCCTGAATGAGTACATGGTGAATAAGTGGATTCAGGGGAGGCCTTTGTAAGCAGACACTACAGGCTTTTGTTCCTGCTTGACACATTTATTTTTTTAAATTGGTCATTGTGGAAAAAATGAATTTTAATAGATTTCTCACTAGTTAGCAGGTATTAAGTACTGGTTACTTAAGACTATTTTGAGAATATTAAATATGGCAACTTATTTTTCATGTTGAAAAATGTAAAAGCTACCCATCTCATTTTTAAATTCTTCACCAAAATATGCCATAATTGATACATGGTGTACTGTTTTGGGAATTCTGTACATCCTCTTCCAGCTTTGTTTTCTTCCTCATCTTACTTTCTGTTATTGTAGGTTCGGTCTTCACAGATCTGTGTTTCACAGCCAAAAGCCTCAAGCCACATGCTTCTGTCAAGAACACACAGTATCAGGACCTGTGTTGCTGTCAACTGTCCCCTTGTCCCTGAACAGGAAGCCTGAAGCCCCTTGTGAAAATTCAGAGGAGGATATCAGCAATACTACTTCAAAAGTGTTTACAAGGAGACTAAATTTGGATTTTCTTAAGGAAAATCTTTCTTCCTGCTTAGTACCAGACAGTATAGTAGGACAAGATTACCAGAGGTAGATGGTCATTCAGCACAGCCACTTCAATTGATCATCCAGTGTATGATTTTTAATCCAGTCTGAAGTAGAAAAGGGCCACTATCCAGTAAGCAACTTTGCTTGTATAAGCAGTGTCCGTGTGGTATAATACCTGATAGGAATGTATGTGCCAAAACATTTATGACTCCAGTGAAAAG
>PVKC010044780.1:0-11539 GCA_004027635.1 Crocidura indochinensis | reverse complement strand
TGATGCTTCCAGAAATTCCCAGGAGCACGTCCAAGGGGGAGAATCCCAGCCGGAAGTGCTGCTGGTTGGAACTGAGAAGGCATTGGTGAGATGGGAGGTTACAGGGCATATGCCCTGGCTCCCAAGGGTCGGGATACCGACCCTCCCAGGGCACCCCCACCCAGACTATAGAAACAACAGCTGGCTTCAATGTTCCTGAGAAAACCACCCCCCTGGAATCAGTTTGTTCTCCCTCCTGTGAGTCTGAGTGGAGAGGCCAACTTGGCTGCTTGGTGGGGTGGGGCTCCCATACTTTGGGACCAGCAATGGACACACATGATTCAGGATGACCTCTGGCTGTGTCCTCAGCTTCTGGAGTTATTCTCAGCTCCAGAAAATTCTCTTGGAGAGGTGCCTACCTCAGGGCAGCTGAGACACCTTCTCTTCTTCACCAATTTCGGACACACTTGTAGGCCACTTTCCACACGTCAGTCCTGGGAGTCATGGGACTTTAGAGATCTTGAAATCCCTCTCCTTCATCTCACAAATGGGGATTCTGAAGTTCTCCAGAATTTCCAACCCTCCATCCTGTCACCCTGACCTGTCACCACCCTCTCTAGAAATACAATTTGGATTCCGACTTGGAAAAGTTTCTCAGCTCGCTCTTCTACCTCGTGTCTGCAGAACAATAGTGAGTGTTTGAGCCCCGGGGCCCACATAATGAACTGCACTTGTACCTGAGTTGCAGCCCCTCATCCCACCAGGTCTCTCCAGTTTGGGGCTAAGCTGAAGCTCAGGCTTCTGGAGAAGCTGTTGCCTTTAGGTGGTACTGGAGTAGAGATGAGTCAGAGAAGATATCCAGCAAAGGAGATCTGTGGACATAAAGTGTCTGAGAGAAGTACCAACTGGCTCCCTCCCAAAGCTAGGGCTGTGGGTTGGGTTTAAGGGTTGTGTGGGAGTCAGTGTAGTGAGGAGGTGGGCTTCAGCAGAGAGTACTTGCACAGTTGATTCATTGGTTTTCGATCGGTGCTGCTCTGGGGCAGCATGGTGTGCCTTGAGAACTCCCTGCCCTCCCCCACCAGGACAAAGAAGAGGAAGGAGAGCTGTGCTCCCCTTGGATCCCAAGGGCCCCCTAAATCAGATCCACTAGATCCCCACCTTGGGGCTCTCAATGTCCAGAAGATCCCTGGTTACAGGAACTATGTTCCAAGGCTGTGAAACTTTGGTGGTGTCATTCTGGCACCACCACCACCCCCCCCCCCCCATGCTTGGTGTCCACTTACCAGAGAGACCTCTGCATGAGACTACATGTTGCAAGATCAGGCTCTGAAAAACCTTCTGACCTTACCTGATGTCTCTCTGGGGCTCCTACTTTGCCCTCAGGAGCAGAGAACTCCAGTTCTGTAGTTTCTCCATTTTCCCACCAAAGCTACCTTCTCACCTCATCTCTCCTAAATTCATTCGCTAAAGGGTTTGACATCTGGAAAGTCCAGAAGCTTCCAGGGACCTCTCCACCTCCTTTGGCACTGGCAGAACAACTATTGTCTCCATTTGGAAGGTGAGGGGGCAGCGGAAGACCTTGCTGTCCCCTCACGATTCTGTCTTTTCTGCCCCCCTTTGCTTCCCTTCTGAAATGAACCATGCCACTGCCCTCCAGATCCAACCACACGGTTTTCTGCAGGCATTTCAGGTTTTAGGCTTCAAGGGCCCAGCCAGGCCTGCCCAGAGCGCTCTGCTGACCTGGTGACAGGGGTTTTCCTCTCCTTGTTTGAGGCTATTGGAGAGGATGGTTGGTGGAGGCCCTCTGGGAACCCTCCTGAGGGAAGCGCTGGCTCCTGAGGGGTCTGCCTGGAGCTGCACCACACCTATCCTTGGCTCAAGCAGGCTTTGGCACAGGAAAGAAAGTGCCTTCACTCCTGGCCTTGCAAGAGACGGAGGTCAGCACATTCCAGGGCTTGGCCTTTCCGCCTCACTCTGAGCTCTCGAAGACAAAAGGTCTGGGGTGGGGACCAACAGTCTCCTCTGTGAGGGCTCTTATCTTCCACTGTTAAAGAGACCCTACCTCCCCAAGGGATCACAGACCACTGCTCAGTGCCTGGCTGGAGACAATCTTGTACTCAGCTGGTGGCCATAATGCATAAATCAGAAAATCAATGCATAAATCCAGACCCTGCCTCCTCTGTGAATATCCCTGGCCTTGTGCTGCTTTCTCTAGGGGGGGCCACAGCTCTATCCTGCTCCTTGTGTGTACAAAGTCTTATTTGTGTCCTGAAATGCTTTCTTGGCTATCCCTCATACTTCTTGATCCCTTAGGCCCAGTTCTCCCCTCACTTCCCTCCAAATCCTTCATGACCCAAGCATGGCTGTTCTTTGATTCTATTCCCTGAGTCTTTCTGCAGCTTGTGACCCAAAGCACAGGAGAACTGGCATGGGGCTTGTTCTCAGTGCCTGCCTGGCATAGTAAGAGGTGCTGAGAGACTGTTTTTACTAAGCAAAATCGAATATTCTAACAGTATATGGGATAGGCTCTAGAAAGTGGTTTTGTTAAGACCGCCACCCACACCTGGGTGAATGGCCTGAAGGAAGTAACCTAGAGAAGGAGAAGGCAGCAATGGGCACCCCTTTCTGAGAGGTCAGCCCAGAAGGGGTACAGGGTAGATACCAGGAGTTATCTGGCTCAGAAGGGCAAAGTGTCTTCCTATAGGTCTGCAGGGAACAGAGTCCTGGGAGGCAATTCTGGAGAACAGGGGGAGGAATACCAGAAAGTTGCAGGAAATGTGTTCATTCCAGCTCACTCCTCCACTGCTTCCACTTAAACCTTTTAGGGAAAGGCAATGGATTCAAAGACTGTGGGTTGAAGCCTGTTCCCCACCTCACTGGCGCCTGTTCTTCATCCATAACTGGGGATGACTGCGTTCTGACTGATAGATTACTGTGAGGTCAGCTGAGGGAAGAATGTTTTGGAAAGGTGTGGTTGCCAAGAGAATCATTCTGCAGAATCCCAGGCTGGCAGTGAGGGGCAGGGGCAGCAGCCTTCCTGCCCACGGTCGGCGGACATGACCAATGGCCAGGGAATCCCCACTAAGATGTCGGTAAGGATGGCAATCCCTGTTCTGTGACTCATAGACTGAAAGGAAAGCAAAACCATGTTCTGCAAATCTGTCCCTTTCCAGGCTTGGTACTAATGTCTGATGAGCAGCCAGGTTTGGGGAAGCCCTGGGTTAAGGCAGATGGACCCACTCGGCTCTGTCCTCTGAAGGCTCCTATACAGGAAAGCCTGGCCCCTGGGGGAAGAACTGGGATCCCCAGTTCTTTGCAGCTCTTTGCAGAGAAAGACAGACAGGAGTTTGGGAGAGCCTCGGTGGTCACCTCCACTCTTTTCTCCCTGGTTCTCGGCTATCTCTGCAGCCCACTGCCACCAATCTTCTGCCAGAGGGGTCTATAGAACAACTGGTAATTGTACACTGCTGCCCATGAGGACAACTCAGCCTCTGTTTCCTGGAGCCCAAATTCCCACCCTATTAGCCAGTCTTGCTATCCTTCCTTGCAATACATGCAGAAATCAGTGGGAGGTGTTTAATGCATGCAGTCCCAGGATTATCTGTGTGGAAAGGGAAAATATAGGGGTGCCAGAAAATGTGATCAAGTTTATCAAATACCTTCCCCCTTTCAGCTAAGCTCCATGGCCCACTCTGCAGAAATGACTTCCACTATATTAAGAGATGGGTTGGGGAGAAACAGATGCCAGAAAACTGTTCAAGTCCTATCAGAATGACATGTGTTAGGAAACTGAGTCACAGAGCGATGTCATGTTTCAAGTACAAAAGCTGGAAAGTGGAAATGTTATACAGAGATAAAGGTTATACAGATAAATGTATAAATGTCATGCAGAGATAAAGATTACTGGATTCCTAAACCAAGGTTATTCTACAGTCCCTATGATGAAACGTAGCCCTGGGGTTTCTACTTCCAGGAATTGCAATCTCTGACTTGGGACCTCTGAAAACTACATCTGTCCCTGAGCCCCTTCTCCACTCAGAAGTGGAGGGCCACAAGATACTTCTATTCTGGGGCCTCAGAGAATGGTCTGTCCCCACCCCTGCTGAGGAGGAGAGGAAGGAAAAGAAGACACGGAGAAGGAAGAGCAGGTAGAGGAAGAAGAGGAATTGAGAGTAGAGAAGTAGAGGAGAGGGAGGAGACAAGGGAGAGAAAACAATAACGGTAGCAGAATCTGGCTTTGTCAGCACTGGATTACATTATTGTCCCAGACATTGGATTAGTTGTAAATCTTCAGGAATTGTATCTTTTTTCAGCATAGAATCTTAGCTGTCATTCCCCACTCCATCTGCCCACCTACTACCTGCCATCTTGACAGACACTTTACAAAGTTTGGTGGTTGTACCTTAGATCTCATGTTTTCAGTTTGTTGATGCACATGTCTTCAGTGTGCTTCCGAGGTATAGCTACACCACTCTCCCACATCACCACTATAACAGAAGCCCGGACCCCTAATATCCAATTACTTCCCTTTCTCCTCTTCTCCCTTCCCACCTTTATTTCTTTTCTTCTCTTTCCTGTGCTGAAAGACTTTTAAAGAAAAGCAGCAAGGAGGTTGAGACCTTTCCTGCCTGACCTGCCCAATCTTGCAGCTTGCCTCTTCCCACCCCAGCATTCCTGTTCCGTTTTTTGTCTCCATGGTATTTAGCTCTTAATATGTAACAGTTTATATGTATATATATATATATATATATATATATATATATATTATTGAATGTGAACTCTTTTAGGCCAGAGAGTTTTCAAGAACAAAGAACCCACGCTTCTAGAACAGCTCCTTGAGTAGTGGCACAAAGCATGGCCAAGTTTGGGATTTGGGGTGCTGCTGTGGTAGGCTATGGTAGGCACCCCTACCTTCCTTAGTCTCCCTTAAACTGCTTCAGTCAGCAGCACTAAATCAAACTCAAGAGACTGAATCTCCACGACTATGGAAACACAGTGAGAGGATTCATCCTCCCTGGGGAATGTCTAAGTCAGGTTAAGGGCCAGAACCCTGACACACCATGGTAGAAAGTCTCACTTCTTGCAGAATAAGAGGGGGAAACCAACAAAACAAGTGTTTCCTCAGCAGAATAAGGCCACCCACAAACAGACTCAGGCCTGCTAGCTCTGAGTGGTGGTCTGTCGTCATGGAGCATAAGATGCATGCATCTCCCTATTTGGCTACACCCTAACAGGAAAACAGGGCTCCACCCTCCTCCGCCCTTCCCTTCCCTGTGGCCTGGATGCCCCAGGACACACCCTAACTTCTCTGGGGAAAGGGTCTGAATTCCAGTCCCTCGGTCTTGCTCCCCATTCCTCCAAGCAGAAGGAGGGGAAAGGTCAGCTGGTCTGGATCAAAGACAGAGATCAGAAGCTCACAGTCCTAAATTGGGCTGCTACCTGCCAGTGGCCCCAGGGTTTCAAATAGTCGGGGATCTGGTCTGGCTCTGAATATCTGTCCTGATCAAGTCCTGTTAAAAAAGGCTTTTGGGATTTTGCTCCTTCCCTTATGTTTCTCCACCAATCTGAATGTTGTCTGATAGACACCGAAGAACCAGTTGTAACCTCTCGTATATTTGTGCAAAGGACAGGCCCATATAAGTTGTTCTTGATAATCCTAAGAGGGCTTTAAACAGCCAATGTTTGTGGGTGAGATGGGCCTAGAGTGACCTGAGAAACCCCATTTATTTTTCTGGCAGTGAAGGAGACCAGAGAGAGGGTGATGACTATGGAGATGACCCAAACAATAGAGGTCCCAGAGCTGGTAGGTCCTGGGCAGAGGAAGCCACATGGCCCTGAGCCAGCTTGTGCTTCTGCCATGAAGCCTGAGTTCCATGGCACCTTCTGCCAGGGAGTTTCCTTCTCACCGTGGGTTCTCCACACTGATGCACAGGAATGCATCTTAGAAAGATGCTTTGGGAGTTTCCCAGTGCAATAATCATCCCTCCTACTAGCATTGTTTTATCTAGTTGGAATTTAAAACAGTAGCTTCTACATTTTGAATTTTTTTTATCTTAAAAATTAAGGGTGATAAAAATTAAGGGTGGTGGGTGAAGAGATAGTGAAGAGGTAGGGCATTTGCCTTGCACATGGAAACCTGAATTTGATCTATAATGCCACATATGGCTTCCAAAGACCTGTCTTTGAGGAGTGACCAATGAGCACAGAGACTGGAATAAGCCCCAAGAACTGCTGGGTTTGACCCCAAAACAGTATGGGTTGAGGTTGGGGCGTGAGGCCGTACCTAGCTGTGATCAGAGGCTATGCATATCTGGCACTGTGTTCAGAGATCACTAGTGGGGGTTATTCATATATGGGGAAATCATATGTGGCTTCAGTGATTAAACTGGGCTTGGCGTCCTATAAAACAAGTGCCTTACAAATTCTCTAGGCTCTTTATTATTCATGTATTTATTTATTGTTATTTTTTAACTTTTTCTTTTTAATTAAGATGCTGTGACATACAATACTGTTAATGATAGTTTTCTGTGTATAAAATTCCAACACTGTTTCCCTATCTTGGATGTGGCCTAAATACAATTTTAGCAGTCTAGAATTATATAAAGTCCAAAAAGTATATCCAGCAAAGATTTTTATTAACAGCATTTGAAACCTCTTTGAACAATTTGTGGTGGACTGAATGTCTCCCGCAAAGTCAGCCCCTATATTGGCCTACAATGACTAACTCTTTGATTAACTCACTGACCATCCTCTCTAGGACTTCTGGCTGGAAAAGAACCAGTGTGGATGGCCAATATGTCAAGTTCTTTATTTCAGAGTGGGTCACATTGGTTGAATCAACTGACACATACAGAAGATCTTCTCTGGTGCTTTGAATCAAGACCATTAGAGATCAGTTGAGAGAGAGGGAGCAAGAAAGAGTTAAATGTAAGGGAGATGATCTTGAGAGAAAGGCAGGACAGAAAGGAAAAAAAAGTGGTTGAAGGTGAGCTAGATGATGTGTCCTCCAATTGTCCCTTGACTTCCAATAGTGTGGTTTGATTTTGGCCCAGTTCTGGCCTGCTGTGGGACTTTGGGCCAACATTCTGGTCCTCAAGCAGATGGCATGATAGAAACCTTTCCACAGGCTATTATAAGCACCACATGAGGATATAATTTAGGGTCCAGTGTTCCAAGACATTTGTTAGCACTGGAAGCAACCAACCATTCTGTTCCTCCCAAATGCATTTTTCTTGTTTGTTTGTTTTGGATCACACCCAGCACCGCTCAGGGGTTACTCCTGACTTTACACTCAGAAATCGCTCCTGACAGGTAAGGGGGCCCATATGGGATGCTGAGATCCGAACCACTGTCCTTCTGCATGCAAGGCAAGCACCTTACTATGCTATCTTTCTCTGGCCCTGCATTTCTCATTTTCACACTCCCTCTTTGTATTTTCCCATTCCCCCATGAGATGTCTCATGAAATGGTGTGTGAAGTACCTGGTGCAGTCATGGATGGAAGTATAAGTGAACTAGAACTAGAGCATCTTCCTTCTCTCATATATACTTCTTGTAACTTTTCTTTACTTTTGGTCTTGGCCCTGTCCCGCAATCCTAAGAGATGGTTTCATGATTCTTAAGATGTTCTCATGTTCTGTGTGTTTGATGTTGAACCAGGTCTAGTTAGAGATACAACTGGAGAGAAAACAACAAAACAGAGCCTCTGAGAACACACCCAGGCCTCTTCATGCCCAAGGACTCCTCTCTCCCTTGGTGAAGAGTTAACAACAGGTTCAGATGGCCTCAAGCTCTGCTTACAACTATACATTTCTTCTTACTCACTCAAACAGACTGATTAAAGTCCTACCCAAGGGAGCTGGGCGGTGGCGCTGGAGGTAAGGTACCTGCCTTGCCTGCGCTAGTCTAGGACGGACCACGGTTCAATCCCCTGGTTTCCCATATGGTCCCCCAAGCCAGGAGCGACTTCTGAGCGCATAGCCAGGAGTAACCCCGGAGCGTCACCGGGTGTGACCCCAAAACCAAAAAAACAAAACAAAACAAAAAAAAAAAGTCCTACCCAAACCTGAGAGGAAGA
The DNA here is from genome assembly GCA_004027635.1 of Crocidura indochinensis. NCBI lineage: Eukaryota > Metazoa > Chordata > Mammalia > Eulipotyphla > Soricidae > Crocidura > Crocidura indochinensis. The sequence continues at coordinate 3,484 of PVKC010044780.1, read as the reverse complement.
TAAGTTTTTTGGACATGAGTCTGTCAATCTTCTCAGGTCACTAACTCTTGATTGACCTCTTTTATCCCACGCAAACCCTTGTCACTCAAATAATTAGTTTTCAAGTGGTGAGCACTTGAACTTGGGTTCAGTAACAGAAGGAAGGAAAAGAAAGCACTGAGCCCTCTAAAAAGATTCTTGAAACTTCTCAGGCTATTTTTTTCATGCTGACTCTCTTTCCATAATTCTCTGCTCACTTGCTAGCCTATCAAAGCTATAGAAATCATTCATCTTAGCCTCAGATTGTTCAGGGGAGGACAAGAAGTCTGCCATCTTCTCAGGTTGCTTACACCTGGATAGAACTCCATTCTTCCTTACCCCATCACCCCTTATCTGCTTAGTAACTGGTCTTTGAGTGACAAGCACCACAAGTTGGGTTTCACAATAATGTCATTATCAGGGTTGTCTAATAATTAATTATATCCCAAATCCTGGCAGCTATCTGTCTGTCTCTGTTGATACCACCATTCTTCCTCTTTATCAACAGCTAACACTCGAGTCAGCTGGATGCCACCTGACCCGGAAGTGATCCTGGGACTTACACTTACACTTCATGCTGCACACAGTGGGAGGGGCAGCTAGGCAGGGTGGCCACATTTGGGCCTGGTTCTGTGTCATCAGAACAAGTAAAGTTAGTGTATGGCTGTAGGTCAGGAGAAGTGATAAAGGCCATCTGCCCTTGGGGTGGAGGGAAGGAACCTGAAGATGGGAAGCAACCTCCATTACACACTAGAGCTTATGTAATGACCTGGAGCCAATGTGGGTAGGGTTCTGCTGGAGTGTCAGGTGTACATAACACGTGCGTGGCATGGATATGTTTGTGTTTGTGCCTGGGCAGGACTGGAAGGAGGATATAATATGCACAATCTTCTGGTAGAGCAGAGTATGCCCTAGTGTGTATTTGAGGCTGGGCACTGTACCCAGTTGTGGGCGTGGCTTATATGGGGTGTGGGCCCCGGTGATTCTGCACAGGATGGACTTTTCTGTAAGTAGCCCTTTGCCTTGGGCTGCTCAGAGGCTCTTGTGCAAATGGGGTTGGGCCTGCCTCCTGCCACCTGGCCAATAGGGCTCTAATGACAGCCTTGATGGGTCCTGTTGTGCCCAAGGGCCAGGGCACCCAGAAATACCCAGGAAAGTCAGGTTTCTCTGGGTTTTAAGTAAACCTTTGCTCTGTGATTGCTCTGTTATCCCTCTGATAGGGTGGGAGATAGTTTCGTTTTTATTCCAGTTTATTTTCACTTTCACACTCCTTGTTTAAACACTGAGAAAGGTGGGGTTGCAGTGGCATGATGCTTTGTCTAGTACCTTCTGATGCTGTGGCCAATGTGGGTCATCCAGTGTAGTGACAAAGATCAACTGTAGGCCTGCACCAGTGAGGTAACTGGCTAGTTCCACCAACCTGGAGAGAGAGAGTTGTGGCTTTCCATAGTGCAAACAGCTCTAAGAGGGGGTGTGGCACAGAGCTGGGTGCGAGGGTGGAGGGCTGTGGACTGATGAAGGGCAACTGGAAGATGGCCATTGGCAAGTCATCAGAAGCTAATTCTTGGATATGTCCCAACTCTCTACACTGTACTCGAGTGTAGTCCTTAGGCTTCCAGGATCACTTATCTCTCAGAGACACCTCTTAATTGAACCCAAACATGCCCATTTGGGCCACAGATGGGATTTCCTATTGCTTCTTTTGGGGCACAAATGTACAGCCTTCAGCCCTTCAGATAGGTCCCATCCACCCCAAAAGGGTCCCTCACTGTGGAACAGCCTAGGTGCAAATCTAGTTTTATCTCCAGGTTAGTATCCCAGGGTGTGGACTCTGGGAGTAATCATTGTGTTGCTGTATTCTCCAAGGCACCCCTCCTCCCCACTGTGGTGCTATTCTTGGTCTTGACATTAAATCTGGCTATTGCTGATTTTTATCCCACTGAAATGTTTTCCAAGTCTGAAACAAAATTCTCACACATGGTGGAATAGATTCAAGGGACCCAACTTATAAGGAGTTCACTCAAGAAAGATATCTCACCCTAATGTCTGGGGAGGCGTGAGTCAGCTGAAAGAATTCTGGGCTACCTCAGAAAGGTCATCAATATCTTCGGTATAGTGTTGTTAATTAAGAGAAAGTTGCTGATCAAGAGAAAGTATAGAGCCTCCAGCCCAGTGTGAATTTCCAATTTAAAAAATCGGGCTTTTGGGCACTCCAAGTAGTGCTCAGGGATCCTGCCCGCAAACATCTAACTCTTTGAGTCATTTTCTAGTCCCCTCAAGTGAATACATTTTATTCTAAGTGTATCCCATATAATCTGAGATTTCCTAGTCTTCATACCTATCAACAGTGAGGAGGCTTTGCCATCAGTGTTAGAGATTGAGCAAGGAACTTATAACTAGAAATACAGAACTGAGGGTTGTCTATGATCTACAAGTGATGGGAGACCGGGATTTCTCTCACATTCTAGAAAGTTCCCACAGTTTCTGGTCAATCCTTTTGACATTCTCAGCCCCCATAGGTGACTTCTTGTGCTTTAATTTACAAGTAAATTATCAGCAACACAGCCCTTTTAGCTTATACTTTCATAGTCCTTAAGCTTTCCTCAGATGATAGAATGAATGTTTATACCTCCTTCCCCGTTTCATCACACCCAACTTAATAGGAGGTGAGTCTACGAGAAGAGATTAGGTGATAAGGGTGGAGCACTCATGAATGGGATTAGTGCCCTCATAAAAAGCTATAAGACAGGCGAATTGCTCTTCTGACCTGTGAAGATACAGCCAGAAGCCAGGAGGCAGGTCCACCATGAATGCTGGACCTACTGGCACCTTACTCTTGACCTTCCAGCATATAAATCTATGAGAACTATCTAGCTGTTGTATTTCTAAGTCGCAACATAGCAGCCAAAGTCCATGAAGGTTTCCCAGCCCTTTCCACACTTCCTTCCCTTCCTATCATTGTTCCAATAACCAAGGGTCAATCCTATACTGAGCTGTGTGGTGCTTACATACTTAGCTGTTGTGCTTCCTGTGGGGATCACACATCTGGTTATGGTCACACAGTGGGTACAGGGCATAATACTTGCAGAGGGGTTGGGGGGATGCAGTATTTGCTGGGAGTCACATACCCGGCCATGGTGCTTGCATGTCTTTCACTGAGATGCTGCTGGACGTTGTGTACTTCGTTTCTTTTCCAATATTGTAGGGACTTTTAATGCCTAGAACGTAAGTGAATGTCCAATAATTTTGAAATGCTTTGCAGATGTAGACTTTCCACATTATTTGTATCACACTACTCCATGAAAAGCCACAATTCATTCTGTCTTTATGTCATATTCAGTATACTTTATTTTTCAAGTTCCAATGCAACACACCCAGTCAGCTAGAGCTGTACAGCATCCTCTGTTGTTGTACTGAAGATTCCTAAAATTGCAGAGTGACTGAGACCTTGCAAGCAAGGTGGTTA
>PVKC010044779.1:0-11528 GCA_004027635.1 Crocidura indochinensis | reverse complement strand
ACAAAAAAGTAATTAAAGCAATAGTAATGACAGGATCTTCCTAATCAACTCAATAAATTTATTTTCTTCAGTAACTTACCAATCTTTTTCATCAAAAATCACATCCATAAACCTCATAAAATGATTGAATTATCCCAAAGACTGAATGATGCATTATAAATTCCATCATGAAGTTCATTGCTCCATTATTTGTTTGATTTCTATGTTGTTTTTTGTTTTTTTTTTGGGGGGGGGTCACACCTGGCAGGGCTCAGGGGTTACTCCTGGCTCTCTGCTCAGAAATTTCCCCTGGCGGGCACAGGGGACCGATGGTCCCCCGGGATTGGAACCACCGTCCTTCTGCATAAAAGGCAAATGCCTTGCCTCCATGCCATCTCTCTGGCCCCACATTGCTCCATTTTTATAATTAACATTTTTGGGGGGTTTTTGGGTCTCACCCGGCTGTGCTCAGGGGTTACTCCTGGCTCCATGCTCAGAAATTGCTCCTGGCAGGCACGGGGGACCATATGGGGCACCGGGATTCGAACCGATGACCTTTTGCATGAAAGGCAAACGCCTTACCTCCATGCTATCTCCCGGGCCCCTATAATTAACATTTTTATATTAACTATTGCAGCATTTATCAAAAAGAATTATGATACATATGTATTTATGACTCCTTATATTCCTTGAAGATAGAAACCTAATATGACCCATGATGCTATGTCTGGTGTTTTAATGATGCATCAAACATTTATTGTATCAAGAGTACTCATTAAATATGGGCTAAAATTACTCTTAAAACAGAACATATATTAGATGGAAGGCTGTCTTTGCATATGTACCCAGACCAACAAAGGAACAAAGGTGAAAACCCCTCTTAAATCATATAATAAATAGTGAGAGATTAAAGGAAGAGAAAGAAAAATAGGCATTCATAATGAAATTTCTCTGGAAGAGATGTTTAAGACAGTAAAAATAATATGAGTATATATATATACATGTATATATATATATCAAATAGATGAATATTTATCTGCATGAAAGGATGTGTTTGAATAATAATTGAAAACAAAGATTGGGAGAGTTAAAGCCAGAAGGCCAAGATGAGACCAGTAAACAAAGTATTTGTTACCCACACCAGTGTGTATTGAAAACAGTTCAGATGTAACAATTTAAAATTACAAGATCAAGATCACTGGGAGTCCAATCCAAATGTCAAAACCCAGCATTGCAAATACAGGTGAAAACACACACACAACTCACATTCTGTAAACTGAGCTGGAGCTGCCGTTTGTATGGGAGGAAATCTTGTGTGAGCTCTACAGTCAAGCTGTTGGAAATGAAGAGACTATGAAGAAAGGCCAAAACCTAAAAAAATAAACATGTTAAAGTAATGATCATCATTTCTGTTCAAAGGAAACAGAAATCAAACACTAACTCACCAGTATTATGTTAAAAGCAGTCATGGAAACAGATCTTCACATAACTATTAAATTATGTCAAATAGTTCATGATAACTCACAATAATTTCTAATTTTTTCATTACCATGATTCACACAGTATAAAAAGAATCTTGTATTTATATATCCACAGGACTCGCAGAGTGAGGCTTAATAAAAATGTGTTCCATTAATGGATAAGTAAAAGAACAAATAAACAAAGGAATAAAGTAAGATTTATACATTGATGAAGGTCATAATAATAAAAATATAAAGCCTATAATCAATTTCAAATAAGTGATACTTGAGAGAATTATTGAACAAGATACAATATAATAATTAAGATAATTTTTATGTTTTTGTTTGTTTTATATGAGTTTTTGAGCCACACCCATTTGATGCTCAGGGATTACTACTGGCTATGCGCTCAGAAATCACTCCAGGCTTGGGGGGACCATATGGGATGCTGGGGGATCAAACCACTGTCCATCCTAGGTTAGTGCTTGCAAGGCAGATGCCTTAACTCTAGCACCACTGCACCAGTCCCTAAGGTACTTTTTAAATTTCCAAAGTACCTAAGTTCAACTAAATATTAAATGTACATAAAAATGAAAATATGACTATATTGCTTAGTGGTAGAGCATTGTATTACAAATGTCCTGATTTCAATTCCCAGCATCAGAAAAGGTAATAACAAGTGAAAAAAGATATCACCTCAGTTCAACTAAGTCCTAAATAATCAAACCTGATTTGTTGTTTATTCACTTATATCTCATATGAGTGAACATTTAACACAAAACAATTCATGTCAATATGTATCCAAATAAAACTTCATTAAGCCATCTATTGAAAGCATAGTTGTCATTAATTTCTTGCATTGGAAACTAGTCTAGTAGCATTTTCTCTTGCCTTAACTACTATAATAATCCTAATAATCCTAATTAGTTTCCTGTATTACATGTTGGCTTCTTCAATGTCATTTATCATGAAATAAAATCAACCATACTATTTCCTAATTAACAGTCATGAATGGTTATCAACTACATTTGAACTAAAATCCAAACCACTTACTATGCCTATAGCTTCTATGCCTTTCAGCCACTTGTTTGCAAACATTCCTGCCACTTGCTTTTTCTTTTATGTTATTTAAGTTTACATAATATTTTTTTATAAAATCATTCTTACCTCATATAAAAGCTATCCAAATGTGCCTTAAATGTTCCCTTTCAATTACAATCATGTCCTCATATTTTCCTTTAGGTCTTAAATTAAATTTCATCTTCAGTGATCAAACTTGACCACTTGAAGTAGCTGTGCCTTTATAATTCTTCATTTTAGCTCTAATATAACTAATTACTTGGATTTATCTTATATTCTTCCATCTACACTCTGAAAATGTTTTGTTCATAAACCATAAATTGAATTAAATTGTTCAGTGTAGCAGAAATAAACCAAGTCTATTTTTAACTATAACAGAAGCACGGTAAATGTATTTTGGAGAATTGGTTATTTGTCCACACATACACAGATAGAAAAAACTATCACTTTAGATACAAATGTACATATATACATGCCAAAGGTGATATATTTTTGTAAACATGCATTGTCAAATATATTTATACCTAAAAACAGCAATATACAGAAGTAAATGTGAACCCATAAAATAGAAATAAAACATACAAAGAAACTTTGGAAAGAAAACTGCCACAACAGTAAGAGTAACTATGTATCAAGGGGTTGCATTTTTATATGTTTCTTCTAAATTTTTTCTGACATTTTTAAGGCAAATATATTCCTTTATAATTTAAAAAAGAGAAAAAGTTGAGGAACTGGAGATATAATACAATGGTTATGGTACTTGTCTTACATGCCAACTTTAGTTCAATATTCTGCACAGCACAATAATACAAGTAATAGAAACAGTCTCTGCTGGAAGCAACACACAAATTAAATCAACCTAAATATCAAACAACAGACGAATAGATCATGAAGATATCTTACATATAAACAATGGAACACTACATAACTGTAAGGAATGATGCAATCCTTCAATTTACAGCAACATGGATGGAATTGGAAGATATTATTTAAATGAAGTAAGTCAAAAGGAAAAGGATAAATAGATTAATATTTATATGTGATATTTAGGATAATTGCATGAAGAAAAAATGGTCTAAATGGTAGTTGTCTCAAACACAGTCAGTCCCAAAGTAAAGCAAGAAGAGAAGAAACTGAGTGGAAGAAGAGACATACCAAAGGTTATATTCTCATTGATTAGAAATAAATAATGATCAGGCCTAAATACTAAACCCAAAGTCAATGGCAACAAGATCTACAACAAGTTATATACAAAGAAAGCCGGTTACAAGAGCAGTCTAAGGGGTCAAAGAGGTGAAGTATGGGATGCATACTAGGAACAGGGACATAGGAAGGTCAACACAGGTTGTGGGGAATTGCCCTCATTCACTGTCACTATATACCTTAAATATAACTGTGAAAGACCTGTAATTCACCTGGTTCACAATAAAACTTATTTTATAAAAAAGATATGTCCTCTTCTATACTTCAAAGAGACTTTCAGCAATGGATACATCTATTTAGGATGAAGTGGTGTTCAACCAATTACTCTTTATAAGTGTCTATATGATAATATATACACTTAAAATATATAAGTGTCTAATGCTATAATCCACAGAAACATGTGCAGACTGAATTGAGAAGACATGCACTCTCACTTAGTGCTCTCTACAAGAATTTTTAGTGTCTTAAGTTTAATATATCTATAATAACTCTTTTTATTTGTTTTTTCGGGCCACATCTGTTTGATGCTCAGGGGTTACTCCTGGCTAAGCGTTCAGAAATTGCCCCTGGCTTGGGGGGACTATATCGGACGCCAGGGGATCGAACCGCGATCCTTCCTTGGCTAGCGCTTGCAAGGCAAACACCTTACCTCTAGCACCACCTTGCCAGCCCCTATAATAACTCTTTAATCTACTTATTCATAGTGCTCCTTGGAGATATAGGTTGGATGCCCTATTATCACATTGAAGTGCTATATTAGACTCAAAAGATGGTTCAAGCACACACAGCAGCTAAAGCAGAGAGTGACAGTTCCCCAGGAAGGGTGAGCTCACGTGCACAGACTTAGTGGATGCTTGCTCACTTGGTTCTAGGACTCTGAAGCTGGTTCTGGCCATGTGTTGTGCATAAGAGAGCCAGTAGAAAAAGCTGTTGCCCTGTTCCCAGCCTGCTGAGGCAGCAAAGAAAATGACAGTGAACATAATCTATTTAGGACCAAGTACTGAGAAAGCTGTCTCCGCCTAATAAAGGTGGAGATAGAGGAGCACAGAAGCTCTGCTTTACTCCACATTGTGTGCATCTTCTAGCCCATGAACCCCACCACAACGCATAGTAAAAACCACAATGCATAGTAAAAACCATAAGTGTGGCAAAGGGGAAACAACAATGGCCAATACAATGCAAAGAAAATGAAGATGGCAGCTCTGATGACCTGAAAAGTCCAACCACCTAGTTAGACCCTCAGGTAAGGAATGTAGAGAAGAAATATGGAGGGTGTTCAGAGAACTCAAAGAAAGTATAAAACAAGCTGAACAGAACACAAAGATGGAAATCAAAAACTTCAAACTGAAATAACAAGTCTGAAAAACTTGGCAGATGAAATGAAAATCTTAATGAAAACCAACAGAGTAACAGCAGCTGAGGATAGAGTCAGTGATCTGAAAGATGAGCTGTGGAACAACTCTATACAACAGAACAGATTGAAAGAGAGTCTTAAAAGAAATGAACAGACAATGGAAAAATACTCAAAGAATGTGAACAAATTAAAATAGAAGTCTTTGTGAAACTGAACAGAAACCACATAAGAATCATTGGAGTCATAGAGACCAAAGGAGATAATCCCCAAGAAGAATCAACAGTCAAGGACAGAGAAACTCCCAGAGGTAAATACTGCATGAAACTGAATCCTGTATGCCCAAAGAATATCAGCTAAAAGGACCTGACAAAAGCACCCCAAGACACACTCTAGTCACAATGATGAATCCCACAGATAGGGACAGAATACTGAAAGCAGCAAGATCAAAATGGAAAATTACATTCAATGGTGCATTCTTAAGCTTTACAGCTGACCAGTCACAAGAAACCCTCAAAGCCAGAAAGTAGTGGTGGGATATAATGACAAAACTCAACATAATGAATGCTTTGCCTAGTATTGCACCCAGCCAGACTCACTTTCAGGTGTGAAGGAAGTATGCATATCTTCAGGGATAAACAGGAGCTCAGAAACTTTACAGACACAAAACCAACTTTAAAAGATAAACTTAAATGTCTACTTTAAGACAAGACAGAACTGGGGCCAGACCGTGGCGCTGAAGGTAAGGTGCCTGCCTTACTGAGCTAGCCTTGGACGACCGCGGTTCAATCCCCCGTGCCCCATATGGTCCCCCAGGCCAGGCCAGGGGAGACTTCTGAGCGCATAGCCAGGAGTAACCCCTGAGCGTCACTGGGTGTGGCCCAAAAAACAAAACAAAAAAAAAGACAAGACAGAACTAAAGACACACCAAATTTCCTCACAAAGATGGCTCTAAATCCCATGACACTATCTCTCTCAACGTCAGTGGGCCAAATGCATCAGTTAAAAGACACAGTGGCAAATGGACCAAAAAGCTGAATCTAACACTCTGTTGCCTACGAGAAACACATCTGAATAGTCAGAACAAACACTCAGAATCAAAAATTGCAAGCACACATCAGAAAGGAAGAAGGGGCCTACATAAATAGCTTAATGTCCTGGCTTATAAAATTAGAAAATGATCAACAAAATGAACCCACAATAAGTAGGCAGAAGGAAATAACAAAGCATAGAGCAGACATTAATGATGTAAACCCCCCCAAAAAATCTGAAAGATTAATGAAAACAAAAGTTTGTTCTTTGAAATAATAAACAAGATTTATAAACCACTAGCAAAACTCTCAATGAAACTGAGATATGCATGATAAAACAGATAAGAAATGAAATGGGGAAGATCACTACAGAAAATACAGTGATCCAGAGGGTAATCAGAGACTACTTTGACAAACTCTATGCCACAAAACATGAGATTCTGGAGGAAATGGGAAAAAAATTAAAAGAAAAAAAAAAGACATCATTGTAGTAATGCCTAGAGACAATATAGATGAGGGCCTATAGGACCGGCTCATGATATGAAGCTCACCACAAAGGGTGGTGAATGAAGTTGGAGCAGTGACTACACTAGGAACTGTCATGACAGTGTTGATGAGTGGGAGAAATGGAAAGCCTGTCTAGAATATAGTTGAGCGAGGAGGAGGGGGATATTTGTGGTAGAAATTTGCACTGGTGATGGTCAGTGTTCTTTCTATGATTGAGGCCCAACTACAGACATGTTTGTAATTATGGTGTTTAAGTAAAACTGTTAAAATAAAATAAATAAAAAGACATTAGGATTTCTTGACAAATATTCTAATCTATTCATTTTCCCTTTGATTATGTCTGTTACTATGATTTACTGACATATGCACATTACCACTGGAATAGGCAACTTCATGCAATACTCTTGCTACAGTGCTCAGTCATTGAGTATGTTGTTACGATTTATTTTAAATTCAAGCTAGTTTACTATTATATCATAGAGTTCATAATTTCAGTTTGCTTTCAAGAAAGAAACGAGGATGTTCAAGACTCATTAGGCAACAATTCACAGTATAGGTTCCTGTTACAGTGCTCATTATCATATTGCTTAGTATTCTAGACATGAAAATTATGATTTTTAAAGAATATTTTATGTTAGCAGTCCGAAGGACAGAGGAGGGAGATATGGGTTGCATGCTGGGAACAGGGATGGAAGGCAGACAACACTGGTGGTGGGAATGCCCTTGATTCAATGTCACTATGTATCTTAAATATTACTGTGAAAGATTTCTAATTCACTTAGATAACTATAAAAATATTTTTAAAAAGAAAGAGAAGAAAGTCTAAAAAGGAAAGAAAAAAAGAAAAGTAAAAAATATATATACAATTTAACCAATGCAGCCATTCTTCAGTAAAGTTTATCCTCACCAATTATTATTTGCCTAAAAAATAGAAAATCTTTCCATCTGACTTGCCAGCTTTATATTTTTAAGTGTTCTGACCCATTCCACAAGAGTCAGTTTTTCAACTGCAACCTATAGATCACTCTTCATTGTCTTTTGTATGCACGATTGTATTTGTTGGCCACTTCTATCTCTGTTTAATGTCTGTGTATTTTGTATGTAGTTCTTCCCCCCATTTTATATATAACCCTTCCTCTGCCTCTGCTTAGCACTTTACAAAACCTTTTCTATTCCTTAACTCTCACCCTTATCTGTTATTTCTCCCTATTTAACTCTTTTTACCCTTAGTTCTTAACTCTTCAGAAAGTGGAATGATCCCCTCACCCCAATCAGCTGCGAACCAGCGCCCAAAGCGAAAAGACAGCTTCCCAGACTGCCTTGCCTCAGCCCAGGAAGAGGCTGCCACCATCACTGCTACAATTAGTTCTCAGTGGCTCCTTTTCTCCCGTCTCTCCTCACTGTGGATTGTTGCTCCCTACCAGATTTGGTTTTTGAGAAACTCCCAGCTTGAGGATATTTCCTGATCCATAACTCCAGAAGACTTGATGGGTATATGCATATTTCCTTTGCATATTACTTTAGATGTATTTCCTTAATAGGGAGAATTCTAAATGCGTATTTCCTTGTGTAGATGTAGTTTTCCCCGTCTCTTTTCTGGAATTATTTAGTAGAAAATTCTAATATATGTTTCTCTTGAGTTCTGAGTTCACATTAGAACCAGGTTATAGGAATTGTTTAGCTTGTTGTTTTTACCCCCATACACACCAGTAGTATGACTGGCATTATTTCTTTTTGCATGGGCACATAGAAATGGGGAAATCTTATGTATAGAAAGAAGTTCTTAACAAATACAGATACAAATCCATAAATTTTATATTTCAGTGGGGCCTTTTACTCTGTAAAAGTCACCCTGTCAGGGTGACTTGACAGTGGATTGGAAAACAGCCATTCACTCAGAACCTTGGATCCCATCTTTGGTACCAGCACGTTTTTCTGCACCAGCACCAATTTGCTTCAGAGTAAGTTCATGAGACCCTGAACTTGCTTTAAGGGCAAGTTTCCCTGAATTGCCAACTAATGTTGAGAGGAAAATAGAAGGCACTCCATGATACCATTGACTTCGACACAGAATCTGTACAAAAACCAAGATCTCTAATTTCAATGAGAAATTGTACTGGAACCATGAAGAAAGATTGTCAGGTTAGACAACTTAGCATGCCCAGAGCCTGTCATTGGTATTATGCCATCATGCTTCATGGTTAAGTTCTACCTGTTTTTAGGTCAAAGGTTTTCTATCTATTTTATCCTCCTTTGTTGCTCCTATGCAAAAAATATATCCACACACACCCTTTTATTTTTTATATTTTAAATAGGGCTCCCACCTTTTTTGTAGGACATGGATTACTTTATTTTATTCTATACAATTAGGAAAAAAAGAAAAAAGGAAAGATGGAGTACACGAGACAAGTGGTCTCAGGTGTATTGGTGGAGAAAAAGGACAGAACTAAATATCTAAGCCATAGTCAACAACAACAGATTGAAAGCACCTAAACTTGAACAATCTAAACTTAAATGGGCCTATTATACTAATAGGCCAGGGTGGTATGACAGGTTGTACTCTAGGATAATTGGTGGAGGGAGTTGACAGTGGTGGTGGGAATGACCCTGATTCACTGACATCTGAAATTAAACTATGAAGAATTTTATGATCAAAACAGTTTGTATAAAATAAAATTAAAAAATTCTCATAAAAATAAGTAAACTATTAAAAATCAAGTATATATAATTCAATATGCACATTCAACTAATATTAGTAACCATTGATAGACTCCATTTTCCTTAAAATTAATATCTAATGATCCACATTTTTAACATTAACTAGTGATTTTAAAAATATGTTGAGACATTAATCAACAGATTAACTTACTGGCTCCACAATATTGAATTTCTTGGACTCCTGGACTTCCTGGATTTGATATATATATTCAAGAGAAGACTCAAAAAAATTTTGCCTCTCCTTATCCACCTGGAGATCTGCCTGTAGGGTAAGGGAAACACATATCACAAATCTGCAAGTCTGTGTTTAGGGATTCAAAAGATTGTTAGAACTAGATAATTTTGCCACCAAAAACTGATTTAAAAAACTATTAAAATAATATTGCATTTAAAACATCTAGAATTCAGGTACACATAGTTTTGAATTAACCTTATGTCGAACAACTAAAATTACAGGGGTTTTTTGTTCCCCATTCACAATACAGACCAAACAAAGGACAAGGTTTGATGTGTATGGGGAGCTTTACCTCTTTCTATACAATCAGTGTAAAGAACACAGCCTGTGGTAAGCATTGGGAGGCCTTATCTCTTCTTTTCTTTTTGATTTTTTTATATATTAAAAAAAACCTTCACCAGTGCAACATTCCCATCACCAATATCCCAAGTGTCCTTCCTCTACACCCCACACTGGCCTGTACTCTAGACAGGCTTTCTACTTCCCTCAGTCAGTCACATTTTGTTATGACAGTACTCAATGTAATTATTTCTGTGACTGCACTAAACTGTTTAGTGTTTAGTTTTAAAATTACAGTTTATGTGCATCATAATACAATTAGCACCTATAATTAGATTTATTTACTCCAAGTTCTAAATCTTTCTGCTAATCATTGTTTTGTATTTATGTCTAAAAGATATTCTGCATTTTATTTAATTATTTTATTTTTGTTTTGTGATACACCATATGTCAGTAAAATCAGAAGTAATGCAGGTGCCGGAGTGGTCGCCGTAGCAGTAGGGTGCTTGCCTTGGACGAGGCTGACCCAGGACAGATATTGATTCGATCCCAAGCCAGGAGCAAATTTCAGAGCATAGAGCCAGGAGTAACCCCTCAGTGCCTCCGGGTGTGGCCAGAATAAAAATAATAGTGCTATTATTTCCCTTTGCAAATATAAAAATATGAAATAACAGGAAAAACGTGACTGAACCGTCCAGTTTTTGATTCAAGAAATAACATGCTGAGTTGCCAAGTCCATATTCAAATAAGAAAAAAAAGCTGAGCAACCTGAAAATAAAATACTTCACTAAGTTCAACAGAGAATTAAAACAGTCAGCGAGAATCATTTTCTCTCAAAACCTAAATAAACATTTAAAAAAAGAATAAGTACAAAATAGGAGCAAACAGTCACATGAACATTGAGTGAAAATAAAAATGATTAGACCTAAATATCAAATTCAAAGTCAATGACAACAGAATGAAGATACCCAACTATTTTTAATGAATTAAGCAAGAGATTGATGTGGGGCATTTATTATATCATATATGATTCATTGCAATGGGGGATATTTTGAAACCTTTGAAATTAATTTCTGAGAGACTGGAAGAGATGACACATTTGGCTCCAGCATTTGTTTTATGTGCAAGAGGCTCCCTGACTCTACCAAATCACGCCCCTGAGCACTACCAAATATGATGAAAAATATTGAAGAGAGCTTTTCTCTCCTCCTCTCCGCTGAGCCGATCTACGGACCGGGACCCCCACAAATAAGATGACCTCACTCGACCCACGTGGGGCCAATCGAGCCGTGTGATTGGGGATCCCAGAAACATAAAGACCACCACCAGCCATGCCTCTGCCTCTTCTCTCCTCCTTTCTGCTGAGCTAATCTACGGACCGTAACCTCTCCAGGCCCTGGACCCAAAAAGCGCGGCTGTGGAGCAAAACCCCTGAACTCCATATCAGCAAGGGGACTTCTGTGAATTCTGTTTATGGGTGATCGTCCTCCCATTGTAACTTTACCTTGTCCTCTTTCTTTGCATCTTTGTTCTCATAATTAAAAATAAAAATTAGGGGCCCGGAAGATAGCATGGAGGTAAGGCGTTTGCCTTTCATGCAAAAGGTCATCGGTTCGAATCCCAGTGCCCCATAGGGTTCCCCGTGCCTGCCAGGAGCAATATCTGAGCATGGAGCCAGGAGTAAC
>PVKC010044778.1:0-11533 GCA_004027635.1 Crocidura indochinensis | reverse complement strand
ATTTTAGTGTATGTGCTGCCGAAGCGAGCACCTCTTTTCTTTTCTTATGTTTACTGCCACATTTCTATCTCAATACCATGGCCTATATATGGTACTTTTTTTCTTTTTTTTTCTTTTTTGGAATGCTCACTGGATATTTCATTCGATGATTCTTTATGTACGGTTATTCTATGCCACCTTCACTTTCCCCCCTGTCTCTCAAACCAATAATGAAAGCCTCTGGAAGGACTCCACCCATTCCAGGAGTATATGACCCCTCTCTTTTTTTATTTATTTATTTTTATTTATCCGTTTTTTTTCTATATCTTCTATTTTTTTTCTTCTTTCTCAAACAAATCCACATAACTTATACTGACTAGTCCCCCTTCCCAATCAGGGGGGGGAAAGGGCGGTAACCAAGACCAAACAGGATTTAAGACCACCAAGTAGCAAATTAGATGCAGAGGGGACCACTTGCTTTAGCAACCCGGGGGGGACAGGGTAGGGGAGAGGATATGGGAAGTAGGATGGGAACTGAGGTGGACGGAGGACTTTTTGGTGATGGGAGTTCCCCTGATTTTATGTTAATTTGTACCTAAAATATGATTGCCAACGATATGTAACCCAACATGTTTAAAAATAAAAATTATATAAAAAAGAATATCTTTATTAAAATATAAAATTAAAAAATAAAATTTAGAATTTTGTAAGGTTAAAAAATATTAAAATAAAACTTACCCAAAAAAGGACACAATATACTGTGCCTTAATTTTTCTAGCTGTGAAATGGGACTCAGTTTACCTTCTAATTTATAGACATCTGATGAGAATTGAAAGTTAACTTCATCCAACCTCTTGACACAGGTCTGGTAGGTGAGGTAACCAAATGTTAACATTCATTACTCAAAAGTAAAAGTTATAATGAAAATGATATAAATCCTTGTCTGACAAGTACACAGTATTGACATCATCAGAAAGTACATTTAGATACAACCCATTGTATGGAATTATAATATATTTCCCCTTCTGGGTGCTGATGCTCCCCTGCTCAGTCTATCAACAAAACCTGTGCTTTGCTTCTCATGCCCATCATTTGCTAACCCTTCACTTTGTTTCCTGTTCCCTCAGTTCTCAAGAGTTAGGTCAAACACAGGTTGAGAAACTTCTGGCAGAGTTTGCAAATTTCTATCATATTTGTCTGTGATTGCCACTAACCTGGTATAACTGAGATTAACATACTTTTTCTGCAAAGAACCAGATGTTAAGTATTTTGGGCTTTGCATATCATTCAAATTCTGTAACTGCTACTTAATTTGTCAATGTTGCATGCACACCATCATTGACAATGTATAAATAAATATGAAAGGCTATGTGTCTATAAAACTTAATTTGCAAAAGTAGGCAGCTAGGGGTATTTGGCCTGTGAGCTTTAATTTAACTCCTGTAGTAAAACTTTGATCCTTCTATACATGAACAACACTCTGTAGATGTGTCTGTTCATAAGGTGTTGATATCTTTATTTTTATTTATTTATTTTTTTGTGGGGATCATATCCAATGATGCTCAGGGGTTACTCCTGGATATGCACTCAGACATCGCTCCTGGCTTGGGGGACCATATGGGAAGCTGGAAGATCAAACCACAGTTCATTCTAGGCTAGTGCCAGCAAGGCAGGCACCTTACTGCTCCTAGCCACCACTCAGGTCCCAAGGTGTTGATATCTTTAAACTTGCCACCTATAGTGGTCTTCTTGAGTTAGCGGGTCATTTGGCCCATTAATTGCCATTCATTTCAAAATTCTAATGATCTTCTAAAAGCATATAGAACAAATGATAGGAAAACTTGCATAAATTATAAAATATTTCAAATAGTCAAAGACATTCTGAGCAAAAATAAAATAGAATGCATTGCATATTTTAATTTCATATCTTAAAGTTATGGTAATAAAATGGTGTGACACTAGAATACAGACCTATACAAAAATAAGAGTGCTTAGAGATAAATCCTCAAATTTTTGAACAGATTATATATATCAAAGGAACAGGTCTCATAAAATATATCAAGGAAAGCTTCTTCAACAAATGATTCTGGAAAAATCAAATATACACATGTGCGACCCCCTATGGGGACCCCCGAACCGCAGGGGTATGGAGATGAAGGTCACTAGTAATTTGTGGGTCTTCTTGAGCAGAGCCGATCTATGAAGCAAACTTGAGAAGTTAAAAATAAGGGGCTTCTGACAACTCACGCTGCTCAAAAGCGTTTATTGCTAGGGGTGGCTAGCTTTTATAGGCAGTTGCATGGGGGGAAAATTCAAACACATCAATCATCCTTTTGGGCAAGAAATATTTCCAAATATGGCAGAGGCAGAGCGCGATTTGTTTTTCAGTATCTACCTAAGTCAGGTGCAGGAAGTGGGGATGAGTTGGGATAAAGAGTTTGTGAGCCAACATTCCAACCTTATCAGTTACTTAAAAATGTTACAAGACAGGATCTCAAAACTTTGCTTAGCAAACATATCTAAAAGAAAACTGCTGAAAAAATGTCAGGATAAAAAGAGTCAGAGGAGCACATTAATCTTTTGCTAACTTTAACTAGTACAAAGGCAAATTGTTGTTTAAGTTACTTCCTCCTGGCTATATGGTCAGGCTGCTCTGTGTAAATTTTGACTTTTGAGGTTAGCCATTTCCTTTGTCATCAGGGCTTGAGTGCCTCTTGTCACGTGGGTAGCAAGATCAGGGGCTTCTGAGACACCATTTTGTTCTAGGTTCTATCAGCTCCCCACACACATGTAAAAATTACATTGTATACATATCTCACACCACTCACAAAGGTTAATTCAAAGTAGAATATATGCTCCAAGATTGTACACGAATCAATAAAATGTATTAGGAAAACATAGAATTCTCATGGATATGGACCTCAATGGTATTTTTAGTGTTTTGATTTCATTGGCAAAGATAACAAAAATAAAAATGAACAGATGAGACTGCATCAAATTAAAAAATTTTCACATGGCAAAAGAAACTTGAGCTAAACTTAAAAAAATTATCAAATAAAATATTTGCACACAACACATCAGAAAAGGGCTAATATCTAAAATATATAAAACACAAAGTTCAAAAATAAAAATATAATAACCCCATCAAAAGTTGAAGAGAAGAAACTAACAGACACTGGCTGACCAACAGGCATAGGAAAAGTATTCATTGTCACAAATGCAAATCAAAATGACAATGAGATATCTCATAGCAGTGATAATGACATATATCAAAATGACCAGAAATAACCAGTGTTGGCTGGAGGGTGGGAGAATATGATGTAAAAGGACCTCATTTTTATTATTGATGGGATTAATGTCTGATTCTTGGAAAGAAAGTGTGGAGATTTCTCTAAAAAGTATGATTGGAGCCTCCATCTACCCCAGAAATTCTACATTTTAATATCTACCTCTAAAACATAAAACATTAAATTGAAAACTAAATATACATGTATGTTTATTATAGCACTTTATACGATCTAATAACAGATGAGTGGATAAAGAATTGTGGTATATTTATACACACAATGAAATACTATTAAGCTCTAAAAAAAGAGATATTTCAATTTGGATTTGAAATGAAACTGGTGGGCATAATTATAAGCAAAATAATATATATGAATAAGGACAAATACGAAATGCTTTCATGAACCTATTCTATTTAGAGAACAATGAATCAATAATATCAAATGATAACCCATTGTCCCTGGATGACAGACCAAGCAGTAGGGAGGTGATGAAGGGGCAATAAATAAGTGAACTGGAAGTAAGATAGACATTGGTGGAAGATCTTAAGCACTTTCTTGGAAGTGAGGTGAGGTAACTATACATGAAAACATGTGGCAGAAACTATAACACTTTAAAAGAGTGTTATACTTAAGAAAAAAAAAAGAAAGTCTCTGAATTAAAGAATAAGACTGCTCCAAGCAGAACAGAGATCAGAGCACTCTTATCTTTACAGGCATTCAGTCTGTGAATGGGCAAAGGACATGGGCTATTCATAAAGGAGTTTTAGAGCGTCATTGAGTATTGCAGGAGAATAGTTAATTGACATTTCTTTCACTTGCTGGATGTGTTGACAACATGTTGATGATAGTGATGGGAGGTTAAGGAGAGGTTAAGGAGAGGGGAAAACAGACATTCCTGAGGCCCAGCTGAATAAAACAGATCGAGAGTCGAATAGCAGAGGAGTCCTAGGAACATGGAGAACAAACTAAAGGAAGCACATCTACCAAATATAATGGAGGGTCTGGCTTGTGTGCTGGCTGCAATGTCTTCATGGACTGTCTGTGAATGCTATTAGACAGCATGCATGTTGAGTCTCTATTACTCTTTACTAATCTCTTGAGGTCTGAATTTGCACATTCCAATATGAGCCAGTGTGATTTTTCTTAGACCTTTTCTTTCTCTAAATACCTAGCACCAGCAGCTCTTTATTAGAGTACTGCCTTTAATCACAGGATCCCCATTCCCTGTGTGCCCAACATTGTATATAAATGGTCACTACAGGAAGGACTCTAAATGAAGACTGTCCTAAAGAAACATAAGAAAGACCCTAAAGACCCGTCTGCCTGGGAGAACAGATGGACCATACAAGGGAATGATGTATTGATGAGCACACAGCAAAGTCATCCTTGATACACACTTGCAATTCTCCTATCATTACCATTTGTTTGATTACTGTCATTTAATATTATTAGACTTCTGCCTACCTACTTGTCTTTTCTCTTGCCTAAGAAGCCAAGCACCAAGTATTTCATTTGAGAATTTAATATAGTCCATTCTGCTTCCCCTTCCCCTTCTTCCTTCATGGTTTCTTCTTTTTTGATCATTTTGAGATAGGATGCTCAGTCCATAGACTTGCAGAAAGTAGGAGTTATTACCAAACTAACAAAGGAGTTATTAACAAACTAAATCTCTGCTTCTTAAATAGGAAGACAGGTAAATATGAATAAACGGTATTTCTTTTTATGGAATGTATTTTAATATAATGAGAGCTCAAGTTCACTTCATGCATTTTAGCAGTTAGTATTAAAAGTCTTATTTTGCCAAGTCTCTTATTCTTTTGTAAAAGAGAATATTTCAGGTTTATCGAAAATTTCTTGTATTTTTATTTTTAACATTGTTTCGTTGGTATAGAACATGTTTTCTTGGGCTGTAATACTTGTGTTCTAAAATAGGTTCTTTAGTGCTGATGTGTCTTACAACATTGGAAGAGAATTTCTAGAATCACATTCTGGTAGATGCTTCATTCCCACAAGAGTCTTTATCTAAAATTGTTCTGGTTAAAGGGAGAGCAGTGTTGTGCTGAAGCTGATTTGGACTCAGAAGAGTCTCATGTGAATTTTTCAAGACTCACAAATCAGTTCATTTACACTATGGAAATTGGCAAGTGCTACACTTTGTGCCTACCATCCAAAACTTCTGAAAGAGAACTGGCCATTGACCATCAACCAACACATTGTGGGTAGAGCCCGAGTTCTTTCTCTGTCCACCTGCTTCTGCCATGCCAGGTTTACTGATGGCTTATCAACAGGGTGTCCAGGTAAGTGCCTCTGCCTGAGTTGCTGCAGAGTACTCTGTGAACTTTCTCCATTTGGCTCTGTTACATATTCATGGAGACCTTCCCTCCCACCAGCAGATCTGTTCATGGACTAGAAAAGAATGTGTGTGGTCATCTTCTGCACTTAGAAATGCATATTGCATGAGATAAATAAAACAATATTTGCAACATGCATTTTTCCCTCTCAGAATATTTGAATATTTTCAAGTTATGGATTCATTGTTTTGCTGAGAGGGAAAAAGAGTTAAGAGTCCTGGCTCTGATGTGAATACTGAGCTTCAGGAAGAGACGATTGAAAACAATACCCTCCCTGCCAGGGAGATGCACTATCCAACCTCAATTTACCATGATTATAATAGAAGTATTTTTCAAGTGCTTAAATGTATTCATTCAGTGGTCTTAGGCTTGTATTGTGTAAAGAAGTGCTGTCGCAGATAACCAACATATGAACAATTTAAGACAACCAAATGGTTTGGTAAACCTTGGGATCTCTCCTTATCTGTGCATTGCCTGTATGGATGTGGCTACAGAATTGTAGAAAAAAATTTGGGTTTGACCTTTCACAGTTCTGTGCTTGGCTCTCAGTTCTGCAACCTTGTGATGACTCAAACATGTTGGTCATTGAGTTCTTGCTCTGTCATCTGTGAGATGGGTATAAAACTTCTTGCCTTTCAGAAAAATAAATTGGAACTTCAGAGTCAAAGAAGTTAAGTGCTACTATTTCAGGAAGTCATTTAATGAAATAAAATTTTAAAATAAAAAAATGTGATTAATATATTAAGGTGATTATATTAAGGTAATATATTAAAGGTGATTGATATATATGATATATGATATTATCATTAAAATATATTATATATTAATTTTCTCTACTCATGTGCTGCAGGCGTCTTGCGTCTCAGCATCTCTAGTGGGGACAAAATCCTTCACGAAAGAAAAGAGAGCACAAGAACGGACGAATATGAAATATGAAATGAGGCCTTGAAATTGTATGGGGGACCTGCATCTTCAATAGATGTGAGACAATTTTACTCTCTCCGTGTTTGAAAATATATACAAGTCTCTTGTATGCCACAAACTTGACAAAAGGCAGGCCCTAAAATATACATATAAAAAAAAACCAACTAGCTTATACAGATGAAAAGAATCCGGAGCTAACAAGGTAGGAAGTAACATGAGAAAGGGTGTTGCTCTGGTTTAAAAAGAAGGTTCTTATGACAAAGGAAGAGAAACTTGTTTTGCTATAATTTTGCAGCTGGCCTGAATAGTAAAAGGCAAGAAAGTTAGAAAATGTTTGCTACCACCTAGTAGCTGAAACCAGAAAAGCTGATTTGCATTTACACTGACCACTATGCTTTTAGAAATGCTGATTTATCTGGCCAGGGGGCGAAACTAGCAGAGCTTTGGTGCTGAGAATTTCCCTGAGTCATATACATAGCCTGTAATTTGGCCTGTAGTTTTGCAAGGGAGAGAATGTGCCAGATAGTAAGAAAGAAATTGTAATGTTGCTATCATGCTATGTATATCAGAAATATTGCCAGTAATCCACATAGGGGGTATAATTAATGTCCACCAACGGACCTGCTGACTAAAATATTTCTTGGGGAAAATATCAGCTCATTGCACCAGGAAAGTCAATAGACACATCTGGTGGGCTTGCTTCCCCTAAAATGGAGGTGTCTATGCTGCATGCGTGACACCCATGAGTCTCAATGCTCCCTCCTGAGAAGGGCTGGATTCAAATATCTGCAACAGAAGAGATTTTTGGACCTGTTCATGCCCAGACACATCTGTCAAAGAGAGGTGACCTTCCTCTTCCCTCTTTTCTTACCAAATTTGCTCCTTCAAGGCCAAGACAAGATCACAGCAAAAGAACACCAGATCCACCCTCCTCCTATATGTAGTGTTCTCTAAGAAGAATTGGTTCTTGCTACATATCTTGACTCACTCACTCATTATGGACAGGGAAGCTATAATCTAGGACCATGGAAACCAGGAGGTGACTGTTTTCGGGTCAAGTTCAGAAGTGGTTTCTAGAATCTTCAGTGGCTGGAGGAATAGATTTCTACCTGTTTAAATACAACTGCCTGAAAAATTCCCTCTAATTCACGTTCCCTCTTCTTTAGCAACCTTCTCTCATCCATTGTTTTACAGTGTCCTGTAGAGAACCTTCTTGCTTCTATTTAGAGCCATCATCTTTAGGGGGTAAAGCTTGCATTTCTTTTAAAAATATTTAGAGGCACTCAAATTAGATCTTTTCCCCTAAAAATGGCTTCACTGAGGCTGGAGCAACAGTACACCAGATAAAGCACTTGCCTTCCACATGGTTGACCTAGGTTAGATCCTTGGCATCCCATATGGTCCCCTGTGCTTCAACAGGAGTGATTCTCTAAACAGGGCCAGATGTGGCCCCAATAGAAAAATACAAAGGTTTCACTTTGAACACGTTCGTCTTTTAATTTGAAAGTTTTTCATTGATAACACAATAACATTATAGTAACAATAACAAGAGCCTCAAATAAAACAGTTTTCACTTTTCATGTTTACATCAGACTTTATTCACGCGCAGACATCAATTTTAGAGTTTGACTCAAAACATGCATATAATTTACATTATGCTTTGTTTGTTAGCATTATATCACAAACATATGGTCGGTCTCTTTGTTAAGTAGCTCATTAACATTTTTATTGGATGCATACTATTCTATCACATTGATGTAATTTTATTCACCTAATCATTTCTCTGTGGTTCAATATTTAGGCTATTTATAATCATTCCTAGTATTGTCTATTAAATAAACATAGAAATAAATATCTTAACACATAGTACTTGAACTATTTTGTTTTCTATTTTGTTTTTGAAATATACTTGTATTCCTTGAATATAATTCTTAGACTTGGCAAATTGATCAAAATTTTGGGCCACACCCAGTGATGCTCAGGGGTTACTCCTGGCTATGTGCTCAGAAGTCGCTCCTGGTTTGGGGGATCATATGGGAAACTGGGGGATCGAATCGCGGTCCATCCTAGGCTAGCGCAGGCAAGGCAGGCACCTTACCTCCAGCACCACCGCCCAGCCCCAACCTTCTTGATTGGATTTTGTTCCTGTTGGCTGATAGCCCAGGTCAAGAGGCATACTTACTGTGATCAGGCTGGGAAAAAGATTATAGGATAACCAGACACATGCTGGGCCATGCATAAACACACACATACAAAACTTGCCATGGAAAATCAGAAGTTTGGGGTTCCTCATATTTTTCTGTTTAATGTACACTAGAGCTTGAGTAAAACACTGAGTAACCAAAGGAAACCCCGAGAATACGCATGAAAGCGTAAATTTGGGAGTTCATAAGGAAGTACCAGAAAAATGCACCTTTATATTATCCAACTTTCTAGTGAAAAGGAAAGGAGATTTTTTTCTATGAAAAAATGAAAAGGAAAGATTTTTCTATAAGAAGTTCTTTTTTTTTGTTTTAAGAGTTCCCTTTCCCTTTAAAAGCAGTCACAAGTCAGAAATAACAAAAGGCCTCAATTTACACATGGCCTGTCTTAGGAGCTCACTCCTAATAGATTAAAGTAAACTAGTCACCCCCCATTCTTTAGGGTAGAAATGCAACCCAAAGTGTGAACAAATGTTCCCTAAGTTAAGAACCAGGTTTTGGTGTGTGGCAGGTGGGGGGGGGGGCGGTAACCCTGTATCTTTAATGTATAAAAACTTGTAAATCTTGGGCTTCAAGGTCTTTGCTCAGGGGTTCTTCCCTGGGCACTGACCCTGGTGCCAATCGGCATCAGAATAAACCATATTTACAAATCTTCATGGCTCCGCATCTCCTTGAAATGCTTGAGACACAGCTTGAGGGAGGGGGGACTGTTTCCCTAACCCCAACACTAGGTAATTCTCATCTCCCACCTGGACTCATAATAGATCAGGAAGCAGTTCACAAGAATTGGAATCCAAGAGTCATCAAACCTTTACCAGTTGAAAAGGTACTGGCAGGCACATTAAAGAAGGTCTGGCTCAGCTTCAGAACTGTACCTGTCCTTTGGGGACAGGTCCCAGCCATGTTTGATCTCCAGCTGAGGTGATTCCCTGTACTGTTGTTCTCCTATGCTAAACAATGATTAAGTTAGGAAGCAGCAGCTCATTTTCTGTTGGCCTATGATTCTGATTCTATGAGAATTTGAGTGCAAGTGGCTCACAGGTTATGATGCTGGGACTTGTTTTATAAATGTGGCTTCTCTTGTATGGCCATTAGCTTCATTAACTCTCCCAATATTTGCTTCTTCCTGCTCAGTTTTCTGTAGGCCTAAAAGATTAAACCAAATCATGACTCAGCCTTTGCCTCGCCCTTGATATATCAATGTTCTTTTGATATTTTTCAATTTATGTTTCATGAAATACTGTTATTTAAAAGAGAGATAGCTAATTGATAGTAAACAAAGTGGTAAAATTATTTTCTTTATTATAGTAAAGATAGCAGACCATATTTTTCTTCATTCTCTTCTTTCCCATGTCATAAAGACACCAAAGATGATTCCTTTTTTTCTCTCTTATCTGATAGCAGCTTTCCACCAATGTGACCACATGAGGGAGGGTCTTTGTGTCAAAGGACAAGAACATGTATAATTCACTAATTATATGCTGCTTCCTTAAGCAGTTCTCAAGCAGAATTCATATTGGTTTCCAAACTCTTTTGTGAGCCAGTATGATATATTAACTTTCTATCTTTTAAATACAGTAAATTTAGCTGAAAGAAACATTTAAAATTAGGGTATTTTTCTTAATGATAATGCATATGCTATTTTTTTTTCAGAAAAACATGTCTGATAGGATATTAACTAAAATTTTTTATTTTGAGATTTAATCTCAATTTTTGGTCTGATTTCATTTATATCATTTAAAAAGAGTTTTGAGGCCTGGGAATAGCATTCAAGGGGCAAGAACATATGCCTTGTATTCAGGAGCCTCCAACTTTGAACCCTGCCACTGATTGCCACCTGATCACTGTTCTGTGTGGTGGTGACCTTTGATACTAGTGGGTCCTAGAATTATTGTATCACAAGACTCAAACCTTGAGCCATATAGTCTGGTTGGTTGACTGACTATTGGCTGTCAAGAATGGGATCAGTGACTTGGAACTTTGCATGGAAGGACCAAAAATTATTTTTAGAATGTTCCACAAAAATAGTACAGAGAGCTATTTTACTCAATACCTCTCAATCAATTTCTCTTAACATATTTCATAAACCATAGCATAACCATAAGAATAAGAAACTGAATACAAATACAATAATATCAATACAAAGGTAAATTATGAACTTTAATTGAATTTAGGCTATATTTTTTCTGCTTCAGTGTGTCTTCTGTTCCAGAAGTTAATCCTGATTCCTATATCACATCAAGTTGGCATGTCTCCCATGTCTCTTCTGATCTGTGGTCATTCCTAAACTTACCTTGTCATCAGTGATAAGGAACCTTTAAGAGTGTGGGAGACTGCTATAGCATGCACAAAATGGATGCCATCAACCTTAGCCTCTGTCTCTGTGGAAAGCTCCACTGAGCTGCATACGTGACCTTGGCAGATTTTTAGCCCCTGAGCAAACAGGAAATCTTGCAACAAAAGATAGCCCCTTGTGCTAACCACAGAGCCATGAGGCTGGGGACAGGGTGCAGATAATATTTCCTTATATGTCTCTGGTTCTTATTATGTTAAAGATTGCTAGGATCATGCCTTCCCCTTTACCTCTCCCCACCTCCTATGGGCTGTGCTTAACAAAGAATTCTTTGATAATAGTTAACAGATGTTTTAACTCCACCCTTTTCCTTTTTTGGCCAAATGCCTATAGTAAGCATATGATTGGTAAAAAGGCTTGTTTGAATTAACCAATGTTTAGCTTCCCCGTAGTGCCTTTGCCCATTTTTGGCTATGTATCTGTATTCGAGATATGATT